>CM031239.1:892132392-892234821 GCA_018340775.1 Taxus wallichiana var. yunnanensis
AGGATATCACATGTCTTATGTATGATGTATTTATGATTTGCTGAAACCTATAGCTTTGGAAATTTAAGATGAAATAATTACTATTTCTAGTTCCAAATCTTTTCGAAATAATAGGTTCTTAATGCTAGGTGAATGAAATATGAACTTAGAACTATTTTGGAGTAAATAGAAGATACTTTAATTTAGCACTCACAACACAATATTTTTCTAATCCCCCAGAAATAAAACCAGTTGGGAAGGGGAAATTTCTCTTTCTTTCCACTTATATATTGGCCAAATTAAAGGAAGATATAGATTAAAATAATTTGAAGGAAAATAGACAATGTCTACACCTTCCTTTTGTACTTTTTTTTTCTCTATTCTAACACCTTGCTACTATAAAACAATTCTAGCTTAAATGGTTTATTTCTCACTTTTCTTCATTCCAACTTCTATGATCCATTCTACCTATTCTAGTGCTTAAATAACATTTCCCCATGTCTTACCGTGCATTAGAGAAAGATAAGAGACATCTAAGGAAGAGACAGCTAGTCGAAGACGTTTGAAATCCGTGATTGTTTGTGGATTTATTTATTTTTGTTTCATTAGTGATAGGACTTCTGTATGTGGTCGGTATATACAACCTCCGTGATGGTTATGTACGTGCACCGCATGTACGAGGGAAGGTGGTACACTGAAACAATCATTCTAGAAAGAGAGGTAAATTTACAGATCTACTCTTCATTATGATTTATTTCTCTTCTGGTATTGGTTGTTATGATGAAATTGATGTTTCTTTAGATTCCTATGGATCAAATATAACCTTCTCTGAGGATTTTGGTCTCACAAAATCTTAATGGGGGAATTCGATGAGGAAATAATTACCTCACTTTCTCCTTTGAGTGCCGTACTTGGGTCTACCTTTGGTGGACTTCCCTTGAGTATAACCTTCTAAGACTCCTATGGACCTCTTTTTGCCTCTCAAAATTTCTTCTATAACACTTGGGTTGTCCTCCAATCCGTCTCTCATGAATCCAAGATCGCAATATTCTGCTGGAAGGTAGCAAGTGACATTCTTCTTCTTTGTCAATCATGGATGGATATCATATGTGCAAGTTCTCATAATTTACTATCGAGTAAATCCACATGAAATGTGGAAAATCAAGTCTAAAATAATTCTCTAGTATAGTGAAGGGTCCATATCGTAGTGGCTTACGCTTTCCTCGATTTGACCTTGCAGTCTCTCCTTTCTCAAGTAAAGCCAAACCTTATCTCCAACATTTTTAATAGTGTGCTCAAAGTAAATGCTTGGTGTGTGTATCTTTATACTTGGCTTGAGAGTTTTCTAATTGTTCTTTCACCTTGAGATGGATTTTCTAGTCCTCTTAACAAAATTCATCGTCCCATCACTTCGATTCATGTATCTCTACCTGTATCTAATATTACAAGTGGAAAATACAACAAACTCTCTATCTATGGATCTATCTCTTGTCTTATCTATATATCCATTACAACATTCATCTTTCCTTTTTATATCTTTTCATTATATCATTACAATAGGGCATGTGAAAGAGATAATTCCTACTAGTAGTTCCAGTTGGATTAAGTAAATATCTTAACCAAACAACCAAAACTTACATGCATGCAACAAAACTATTCAATAGATGTTCTCATATAATCACATAACTTAACTAACCGATCAATTGAATCAACCAATTATTAAATTATGAATTAAATCAATTAGTTCTTTGTTTGAGTTGCAACACATAATCAGTGATGGTGTTGAGTCTTCTTCTTGTTCACATAACTACTTCTTCTATCAACACATGCAAGCTTAGGTGTAGTGTCCACATTGTGCAAGCTCCTCAGAATCATGAATTTATGTATGTGTGTGACCTCCTTTGGTTTCAGAGATGCTTTGTTGTAGATGGGTCCCTTTGGCTGCATGTCAGTTGTTTATGGATGACCTCTTCACTTGTGAATGAGTTCCTTTGGCTTGCATGTCAGTTGTTGTGTATGGATTCTTTTTGCATGTTAGTTGTTGCATATAACAACTTCTTTTAAAAAAGGATGACATTTATACAAAGCATCATTTAACATCATATTGCAACCAAAAGAATAAATGCATACTCATAATCCAAAAATAAAGTAAACCTTAGTAATAATTATATTAACTAATATCTATGCCATGAGTTCAAGTTATAATGGAAATGTTCAATAATATCACCAGAAATACAAGTTTAGGGGTACAATTGGCTAAACAAAATACAATAGATGAGGTGTTTAAAAAGGAAATAAAATGACTCATCACACCCCCAGACTTAACATCTTGTCCTCATTCAAGATTCTTTAGGTGCCTCTGTTGGTTTAGGATCTTCCTGAATGATGTTGCATAAATGCACAAAGTCATTCGGTGTAGATGTTCCTTCTAGCTCACTGAAGAAGTACCCTACATTTATTTTACATCTTTCCATGATCTTTCTATATGTCCTCATCTAGTTCCTTGTTTCCAAACCAATGTGGTATAGGATAGTGGAAAATTGGTGGATAATAACCAATAGGAAACCAAGTTTTTCCACATCCTTTAGAAATTTCAATGTATGCATTTATCCTCTTAAAAGTTGGAATGATATTATGATAAGAATGCATTTCTTTTCTTTGCATTTTAGGGGACATTTCTTTCAATGCATCCTGTAGGCATATACTATACTATCTCTTGGCCATTGAATTTAATGTGTTTTTAGCTTCATCATGAGCTTCATGTCTCATCTAGTGTACTTGTTGTCTAATATCTTTATGTTGCATGTATTTTCCATACTCCTCAATAATTTCTCTTGTATTTGAAGCTTCACCTTTATCATTAATGGTTGCTCTTTTTTAAAATTTCATATGTACTCTTCCATCTATTTCTCTCTGTATAATTCATTGTTAAAATAAGAACACAATTCCCTAATTGGAACATCTCCAATGTAAAGTACTGGGATCCAATCCCTGTCATATTCAAGGCATAATTGTACATATATAACTCACATAATAGCAATTGAATTTCATGAGGCATTTTTAGATATATCCTAAAGAAAGGTCTGGCTCCACTAATATCAAATGGAATATCATTGTTGATACATGTATACTTTAACTACAAACATTTTTCTTTTAAGAAAATGGCATAAATGTTAGATGGTGGCCTATTTGCATTTAAATATTTCATTGGTCACTTGAATTGTATCTTCCTACTTCTTCTTGAGTCTTTTCAATTTCTTTCCTTTTCCTTGAGTTTTTATCCTTTTCTTCAAGGTCCTATGATGATGTTGGAAGATTAATTATTCCTTCTCCCTTTCCCATTTTCCTTAACCTATTAACATAGTTTTCAAATTGTTGCACCCAATAATCTAACAAGGTTGTTTGAGTGTGCCATGTTTCTACAAGATGGTTTTGGGAGGTTCTTTGAAAAATTCTTTGATGATAACCTATGGCTTGCAGGATAACTTGTGGAAACAATGGGGAAGTAGGCTCTAATATGGTCTCATTTATCCTCTGTAACTATAGGAATATCCTCTTGTAATATTTCATCATGCTCAGTGGTTGTTTTGTCTCAATGCTATGAACAATATTTTCTATAATTTCTTCAACATTATGGGGAAAATCATCCCCAATCTCCATTTCATCATCATTGTTTTCAAGACTACATGGTGTCATGAACTTCCTCTATCTTTCTCTCATGGTGGTATGGGTTGTATCTTCAATTTCCTAGAAAATCCTTTCTCCTTCATGCTTCTCATGGGTTTCCCAACATGAACTTCCTCTTGAACTTCAATGACTATTTGCAAGGGGCCTTCTAAACAATAGTTTCTCTACTTCTATTCTCCTTTCTTCTTCTCCATACCTCCATGGATCTCTAAATCTCACATCACATTCTTCATCTATGTTCATGGATGTGGCCTCAATATTCTCCTCTGCCACTTCTTTATCACTATCAAGTGTTATGGTTTTATTCTTTTTGGCTCTTGATTTTTGTGGCTTTTTAGTTTTTAGGTGATGAGAATGCCTAGGTGGTGCAGGAGTGGATTTGGAAGATGAAGGAGTGGACTTGGATGATTTAGAAGTAGTAGGTCTGAAACTACTTTTTCTTTTCCTTCTTGAGGTGGATGATTCAGGGGTTGAAAATCCAAGTAGGGTTTTGGAAATTAGAATTCTCTCGAGAAATAGGTCGAGGGTTTTTCTCTGGAGATGGTGGTTTCTCAAAATAGGGGTTTTTTTTCTAGAGAAGTGGAAGTGTAGGGTTCAATGATAAATGGAAGCTACGGGTTCAACTATATGAGTGGAAGAACTACTTGCTTCTCTTCTTTTTCTTCCTTTTTCCCCAATAACTCATTAATATTCTTAACCCTTGAAAATCTTCCCATTTTAATGTAGGGTGTTCTCTTTCCAATGTATGTTTTATAATCAAAGTGATAAGACAATGGTGAGACAAAGCTGACCTTCCCCTCTATGAATCTCTACTCATCATTTTTTCAAGATTTCATTTAAGAAATTGGGAACATTAACATGTACACCATTCTTCAAATGATTCAACAACTTAAAATGGATAATATTTAATCTGAGTATCTACCCTCACAGTAAAGTATTTGATAATGTAATTGGAAACATCAACCCAAAATGGTTTCAAAGAAGTGTGAAATGTACCTTTCTATCAGTCATAAATTATCATCTACATCACCAAATTCTCATCGAGCTACATCTGGGTTTTCCTTCTTAGGGAAAATCTCACCTTCTCAGGAAGCCCTGTTACTACAAGCTAAATCTCATCATCCACTTTTACTATTAAACCCTTAACAATAGCCTCTCCATCCTTGAATGTAGCAAAAAATTATTTTACCATGGTTTTGTTGAAACCCTAAACTTATTGATATATCCCATCCATCCACTATCTTGAAAATACTACAATATTTATGGGCTGATTGTGGAGTTGTGAATGGTCTGTAGGTTCATGGTGAATCAGATCTCCTCCCATCCTTAAATTATGCAAAAAATTTTAGCTCTAGAGGAAAAAATTTTCATAGTTTGTAGTGATGATGCAAGAATTCAAGTGAGTGTTAAAGTTTTTGGAGTACTTGTGTTTTTTGAATTCTGTGACCGACTCACACACATGTAACAAAAAGGAAATGAATTAAATTCATTTGAATGTTGCAAAATGTGTGAGGTGACATGGTGTGATGGAGTGGGGTGATGTGGAGTGAAAACTCATAGGGTTTAAAGGTGGTGGTGATAATTTCTATTTAAATTCATTCATGATATGGCATAAATATTAATTAAACATAATCATTCTATCACTACTTTATTAAAGTGAAATGAGTGCACTTATCTCGAGATATGTGTTGGATGATGATGACATGTGCCTTGTTGTAATTTTGCCTTTTTATGCATGAGATTTATCATGATGTTACATGTTGAGGTGTCATGATGTTGTAGATGTTTTTTTTCAGTGTTGCAAGCATATGCAATGCATTATGTTGAAGGCTCCTTAATGAAATCAATTAATTCCTAGAGAGGAAGACTGACTTTTTTAGTGTCAGTCATCATCTTCATCACTATCACACATGTAGTTTTTTCCTTATTTTCTTCATGCAATCATAAGTTCCACAACAAAAAAAAAAACAGAGATTTGTTGCATGCTTTCTACAAGTGGACATTTAGTCTTTGCACCATCTCCTTCTATCAGAGACCATGCACTTCTTGCAAAAATACACCAAATCCTACAAAACAAAAATTCTAAAAAAAAAACATGTTAGTTGAGTGGTGTTGATCACCAAGAGGGATGATCACATCACTTTTATTCACCCTTGGAGTATTCAACAAGTTGAATATACCAAGGCCACTTGAAACATCTCATTCTTTAAAAACTTTAGAAGATGAACCAAGGTTCAACTTCTGACCTTAACTCTGATGTTCTCATCTCCATCCTGCTTTGACCTCCTCTGAACTGTTGCATGAAGGTGCTTCTATCAGTTGGATTTTTTTGTACAACCTCAACCTATGACCATTCACCAGTAGTTTGAATCTCACAGATCTATGGTAGTGAGTTTCACGCTCCATTGGGAAATATTTTCTCAATCTCATATGGGCCTAGCCACCTTGTCTTGAGTTTTCCCATGTGGTCCTTGTACTTGGAGTCAAATAAGAGAGCCCAATCACCTTCTTGAAATTTTCTTGTCTTGATGAATCTGTCATGCCATTTGATCCTTTTCTTTTTGTACCACTTTTATATTATGCACAACTTGTCTCCTCATTTCATCCATCTCATTGAGTTGGAGAATCCTCTACCTTTGAGCTTCAAAAAATCTATGCCTAGTTCAAGTGTAGTCCTTAATGTCTTATGCTCAAATTCAATAGGGAGAACAATAGTCTTACCATACAAAATATCAATGGTGTGAAGCCTTTTGTTGTCTTCCAAGTTGTGTTGAATGCCCAAACTACCTCTAGAAGTTTGTCTTCCCAATCTCTCCTATGGAGTGCAATAGTTTTTGTCAAGATGGATTCTATTTCCTTGTTTGTTACCTCAACTTGACCATTAGATTGGGGTGATAAGGTGTAGACTTCCTATGTCTAATTTCATATTCCTTAGCTAGATCAAAAATAACTTCAGCAGTGAAGTGTGTACCTTGATCTATAACAATTTCTCTTGGTACTCCATACCTTGTGAAAATGTGGTCATATAAGAATTTAGCAAATTTCTCACTCTTCTAATTTGGAAATGCTTTCACTTCTATCCATTTAGTGAGGTAATTTGTACACACCAAAATGTACTCTTTCTATTGAGATTTAGGATCTATTGGACCAATGAAGTCCAAACCCCATTTTCAAATGGATGCAATACTAACTAGGCTATAATGGCATCTCATCTACTTGGTAGGCTTACCCATTCTTTGGCATTTATCACACCTTCTTGTATATAATGTTGCATCCTTATGTAGTGTAGGCCAGTAATACCCTGTTGTCAACACTTTTTGTGTTGTTCTTTTTAGCAAAAAATGTCCTCCACATGGTTCACTATGGCAGGATTTGAGGACATCATATATTTCCTCATCATCTATGCATCTCCTCATAACATTATCCTACCCCGTGTGAAATAGAAAACCAACTATCCAAGAAAAATTCACACTTTTCTCAACAATGTATTTCTTTTCAAAATATAAATAGTGTGGAGGTGTCTTACCTGAGACTAAATAATTAGCTATATCAACATACCAGGGTGTTCTAGTGGAAATGGAAAATAGGTGCTCATCTAGGAAAGAGTCATCCACTACTTGTTTTTCTTCATTATTATTCTCCATTCTTGAAAGAAATTCAGCTACAACATTGTCCTTACTAGGCTTATCCACAATGGTGACATCAAACTCTTGCAAGAGTAGCAACCATCTGATTATTCTGTTACTTACAACTAGTTTGTTGATCAAATATTTAATTGTTGCATGATCAGTATGAATGAATATTGGATAACCTGTGATGTAGTGCCTGAACTTATTGATAGCATAAACCAACTGCTAAGAATTCTTTCTTTGTGACTGTATAGTTGAGTTCAACGTGTTGCAGGTTCTTACTAACATAGTAGATTGTGTAGTTTAGAATTCCATCTTTCTATCCTAGAACAAATCCAATGGCATGATCTGAGGCATCAATATGAATGTGAAATGGAAAAATCCAATCTAGTCCTCTTAACACAGTGTAAAAGTCAACATTTTCTTCAAATTATGGAATGCAACCTCACATTTCTCAGTCCACTCAAAGGAAACATCTTTTCCCAACAGGAAAAATAATGGTGTTGCAATCTTACTAAAGTCTTGTATAAATATTCTATAATACCCAACATGTCCCAAAGAATCTCCTCACATATTTTTTCTTCTTTGGTGTTGGTAGATTTATAATCACAAATATTTTTGTTGGATCTACTTAAATTCCAGCAGTTGATAGATAATGCCCCAACACTATTCCTTCAGACATCATCATGTAGCATTTTTCATTTCTTAAGGATAGGTTATGCTCCTTGCATCTCTTGAGAAATTTTTTCTAGATTCTTCATTGCTTCATCAAAAGTACTTCCATATACTATAAAATCATCCATATATACCTCCATGCAGTCATTGGTTAGATCTGAAAAAATGCTCAAAATTGCTCACTTGAAATGTAGCAGGTGCATTACATAAACCAAAAGGAAGAAAAAATATGAAAAATTCCCCATGGGCATGTGAATGTGGTCTTGTCTAGTCCTCTAGTGTAATCTAAATTTGGTTGTAGCCACTATAGCCATCTAAAAAAAAAATATTTCTTTCCAGCAAGAGTGTCAAGTACCTGATCAATGAAAGGAAGTGAAAAATGATCCTTCTTTTTGTTGCATTCATTCATCTCTCTATAGTCCACACAGATCCTCCATTTTCCATTCTTCTTAGGTATAATGACAAGGGGTGACACCCATTGACTGTCTAAAATTGGATATATGAATCCAACATCCAATAATTTTTTTAATTCTTCTTTCACTATATCCCTCACTATTGGGTTCATTCTTCTTTGTGGTTGTCTTATTGGCTTGTAATTATCTTTGATGTATATCTTATGTGTATA
Organism: Taxus wallichiana var. yunnanensis; assembly: GCA_018340775.1. Taxonomy (NCBI): domain Eukaryota; kingdom Viridiplantae; phylum Streptophyta; class Pinopsida; order Cupressales; family Taxaceae; genus Taxus; species Taxus wallichiana. Next base: position 892,140,988 of record CM031239.1, read on the forward strand.
GAGCTTAGGGTGTATCCCATGCATGTCTCCATAGTCCCATGCAAATGTTGTCTTGTGTTTCTATGCAAAAGAGAAATTAATAGTTGCTCTTGTTGCATGCTCAATGTTTTGTTCACATTAAGTGGCTTTCCCAGAGTAATTTCCACTTGCTTAGAGAGATCAGTCATGGAGCATATACTACTACTTACAAATTCAATATACAATCATGTGGAAGAAGTTGGTGGAGGATGCAATTCTTACCTAGAATGTTCATAGTGCTTTTTTGTGGATAGGATTTGATTCTCAGACAACTTATACACCGTAATTTTCCATCTACTTCTTCATTCTTCCCATAATTATTTTGTAGGATGTTAGAAAGAACAACATATTCTTCTTTCCCTTCAATTATGCATGACTTCTCCAGCATCATGAGTTGCTGAACTAGCTTTGGTCTTCTTCTAGCTCTTTCAACCCAAATGGTTTGGTCTTCTTCATTGAATGGTTGTGTGGGGGGTAAAGCATGAGATTTTGGTACCACTTCCATTAGAGATAATCATATTACCAGATCTACATCCTATGAATGCATCAACAATTTCCAACCATGGTCTTCCCAAGATGATAGGATATCCTCCCAAGCTTGCTTTTGGTTGAAGAACAATAAAATCAACAGGGTACTCCCAAGAGTCTACCACTACTACTACATCCTCCAGGACTCCTTCAGGCTTAATTGTTGATCTGTCTGCAAGCTGCAAGACTATGGTTGTTGGTCTTAGTCCCTCTAACTTCAAATCATCCATGATTTTTTTTTCATTACATTTATTTTTTCCCCCAAGTCAATCAGTGTGTTCTTGATCATTGTGCCATTGATTGTGACATTTACCAAAGGACTTCTTAGATCTATGTATTTGGGAAGAATTGAGTTCCCAAGCATAATATCAACTAGTTGTCCAATGACCTATACAGTAGTTGGATCTTTCTTCTTCTATCTAGTTTCTTTATGCATAGATATTTAACCAATTTTTTATAGATGGGCACATCCTTAATAGCTTGAATCAATGGAATTTTGACACAAATGTCTTTTAACTGGTTGAAAAAATCAAATCAGATTCTGATTTGAGGTCAGTCTTCTTTTCTTGTAACCTTTCAAGAAATGGTGGCTCATTACCTATGTTTTACCCTTGCTGGAATTTTTTGTTGTTACTACGGATCAACATGCAATGTCTTCTATTTTTGTTGTTGTGGATCTATCTGTAGGTTTTATTATTTTTTATGGGATCATCCTACATCATGGTTCCTCAAAAATATTAGTAATGGTGGGTCCAATTGGTGGAGGAAGTGCTCTTCCTGAGCAAAGATGGATATTGTTGATATCAACATAATAGGTAGGGTATTGAGCTGGTTCAATGGAATAGGTAGGTGAGTAACTTTATTGTTAGGGTTAGGCATTGGTGAGCTGGTAGTTGGGTAGATTTTGGTTGAGATCCTATTTGGGGTTTGGAATCAGATTTTCTTGTACTATGGATAAGGAGGTTTCTTGATAAGATTGTTGGTAATTTGGAGGTGGGTTATTCCATTGTTGTCCTCCTCTCTAGGGTTATTGCCATGATTGAGGAGGTTGTTTCCATTTTTTTTGGGTTGGCCTTGGAATTGAGGTTTCCATTGTTGTTGATATTGGTTAGGATATGGGGCCCAACCTTGAGGGTTAGCCCAAGGTGGGGGCTGCATATATGAATTATTAGACCAATTTTGAAATGAATGCATAGGGTCTTGTGTCATACCTCCTTTCCTCGGTGGCCATGGTTTTCTTTGAGAAACATAGAAAAATTTCCCATCCTCTATCTCCAACATCTTAAACTTAGGTGAAGCCTCCCTTTCTTGAGAAATGTTGGCCAATTCTCTACATCTATAGTCAGATTTCTTCCTTCTACATGCATGGTAGTACTCTGATGAGTGTTTCTCTACATCTTCCTTTTTCTTTTTGGCATGTAGAGCATCTAATTGATTGGCCATGTCATTGAAAATCTCTTGCTTCATATTTTTAAACATGTTGATAATATTTGACTTGGATATGTCCCCAATTGTTTTGGTAGTTGATCCACCTCTTGATCTTACACTTCTTACCCTCTTCATAGTAGCTCTTGAGTAATTTTTGTAGGCTTCATAGATTTCTGCAAAAAGTATCTTTTGAAATGTCTCCTACTCCTATCAGATCCAGAGCATCCATGTCCTCCTCACTGAGTCCCTTCAAAAGATTAATTTGAGAGATTCATGTGGTAGTTCAGTGTGCCTTGAATTAAAATGTAGAACATGAACCTTTCCAAATAGTCTTCCAATGGTTCATCCTCTTTTTGTGCCATTCTATAGATTTCATCACCTCCTCTCTCTACTTGGTACTGATAATCTTGGTACTTATCAGGAATTTATCCTTCATTTGTGCCCACATGGTTACAACATTTATTCCCAATCCCATGAACCATCTCAAGGTTGCATCCTTAGTAGTATAATCATAACTCCTACACACAAATGTCAAACTCAAATATATTAGTGTTTGGGTCTTCTGTCATGGATCCATGAAATTTGGGCAAGGATGAGGAGAAATATTATTCATACCAATAACTCATTTTTTTAGTGATGGGGAAATCAAAGGTGGTTTCCATTTAAACATTCTAATTTACTTCTTCTCATCTCTCGGATGCTCACGAGCAACTTTAGAGATTTCACTTGGAGGATTATGTATTCAATAAAAACCTAGTACAAAGGTTTCTTCTTTATAATCCTCGGAGAGGTATATGAAGAAATATGTGATACTTGTGGATTAGGAAAAAATATACCATGGGAATCCTTAGTGTACATACATCAACTACTTAACTCTTTCAATGGAAATTAGTTGGGGGTTGGCTTACATTTGCATAAATGTTTCTAGCACCTTTTTAGAAAATGTATTTTGTCTATATCCTTTAATCATTTTCCCATGAGACCACATTGTTTTGTGGTATTCTTTCAAATATTTCACATTCCTTTACTATGGTTCCATGTTTTTATACATGTCTACTAGGAATTTATAACTAAAATATCTAAAAAAATCTATCCTTTATTCTATAATGAATGGAGATACCTTATTCTAAATCCCCATTTTAGTGTATGTTGGGAGTACATTAGAAAATATAAATTGATTAAGTTAATACTTAATTTTAAAATATGGTGTAATGATGTGATTTACTTGTAAGGATATCCATGTCTTATGTATGATGTAATTATGATTGGTAAACCTATAGCTTTGGAAATTTACAAGATGAAATAATAATTATTTCTACTTCCAAATATTTTAAATGATAGTTCTTTATGCTAATGAATGAAATATGAACTTAGAACTATTTTGCAGTAAAAAGAAAAGATACTAATGTAGCACTCACAAACACAATATTGTTTTGCTCTCAAAACAAAAACCATTTAGGAAGGGAAATGGATCTTTCTTCCCACGTATATATTGGCCAAATTAAAGAAAGATATAGATTACAATAAATTGAAGGAAGATAAACAATTCTAGCTTCAATGGTTTCTTTCTCACTTTTCTTCATTCCAACTTCTATGATGCAATTCTACTTTTCTCTTTCTTAAATAACTTTCCCGTCATGTATTACCGTGAATTGGAGAAAGATAAGAGACATCCAAGGAAGAGACACGGTGGGATATTTGAAATCCATGACTATTTGTGTCTTTATTTATTTTTCTTCATTAGTAATAGGATTTGCCAAGATAATGTAGACTAGTAGTTATGTAGCCATTGGTCTATGCGGAGGGGTGGTTATGGAACCATCGTTCGACAGAGGGACGGATTATGTAAATTTATAGTTTACTCTTCATTATAATTTATTTCTCTTTTGATATTGGTTGTTATGATAAAGTGGTGTTTCTTTAGATCCCTATGGATCACACCTCACCTTCTCGAGGAGGATTTTGGTCTCACAAAATGTTAATGGGGAATAGATAAGGAAATAACTCCCTCACTTTCTCCTTCGAGTACCACGGGGTCTACCTTGTGTCTTCCCCTTGAGTATAACCTTTCAATACTCCCGTGGACCTCTCTTTGCCTCTCAAACTTTACTCGCCGCAACTTCGTCCTCCTCCAACCCACCTTCTAAATCCAAGATGTAATGTTCAATGGAAAGTAGAAACTGAAATTATTCTTCTTCATCAATCATGGATGTCTCTCATATGTGAAAGTTATCATAATTTACTAATGAGTACATCCACATGAAGTGTATAAAATCAAGTCTGAAAGCGTTCTCTCTAACATGCTCCAAAGATAGTGAAGGGTCCATGTCATAGTGGCTTAAGTTTCCTCACTTGACCTCAGTACTCTCTACTTTCTCAAGTAAATACAAACCTTCTCTCAAACATGAAGATCAGTACTCACTATGATGCTAATTTTGTTTATCCTTATACTTGTTTTGAGAGTTTCCTAATTTTTCTTTCACCTTGAGATGGATTTTCGTGATCCTCTTTATGAACTTCGCTACTCTCGTCACTTCGAGTCATGCATCTCCCCTCCTCCTATTTTATAACTTCAATATCTAGTGGGTTGGCTGGTAGATAACCTAATCATGCTTTGAAAAGTGATTGAATAGTGGATGTGTGTACTTCCTTATTGTAGGAATGTTGAATGTAGGCTAAGGAATCATCCCAAGTCCATGGATATTTTTTATTGTATCCTCTAATCACCGTACTAAAGTCATGTTCACCACCTTTTTCCCATCTATCCGGGAATGGAAGTTCATGCTTCTTTGTAACTTGGTGTCTACCTTTTCCCACAATGTAGTTGGTGGTGTAAATTAACTTGCGTAAAATATTATGGTGTTCACTAATCTATTGTAATTTAATTATTAGACCTAGGGACGTAAATTTTTAATATTTCTAGTGTTATATGCATAGTTACTGATGTTTGAGGAGTGCAAAGGTAAATTTTTTTGCTGCAATTAGGAAATAACAATAATGGAAATGAACTATATTATGAATGAAAGTAAACATTATGGCTATATAAAATCATGTAAAAACAAGCTATAGATAAAGGAATAAACTCGCTACAATTCCTATCATGGAAGGAATTAAAAAAGAAAAAAAAAAAGGGGAGGATTAAAAACATAAAGGTGCCATTCCATGGGTGTTAATCCCTCCTAAGGTTTGTGTCTACAACAATTTAATAGAACTTATATTCTTATTGCATCGCGTGAAGATTACAAGTGAAAAATACAAAGAAACTCCATATCTACGGATTTATCTCTATCTTACTATATATACACAACATTCATCTTTCCTTTTAATATATTTCATTATAGTTGAGGTGTGAGGAGATAAATTCCTACTAGTAGTTCCAATTTGATTAAGTGAAATATCTAAACCAAATAATCTAGAAACTTATATGCATACAACATAACTATTCAATATATGTTCTTTTACAATCACATAACATATCTAATGGAAAAGTGCAGGGGCATGACCAGAGCATCTCTGTACACTTTGCAAAGGATTGGAAGGAGAGGAAAGTGGATTATGGGGGCTAGAAGGTCTTAATCAATGAAGAGCTTATAGCTGAAGTGACCGGCCTTGGCTTGGAGGGCTTCAGATTCTTTAACAAAAGGGTCGATAGGGATGTGGAAGAGAGAAGATTTGTTGAGGGAGAGGAGAAACTGACCCACTTAACAGCGGGCCTGCTTGTTAGCTCGATCCCTCCACCATATGATGAAGTAACCCGCATGATGATACGGTTCATCTCCTTGGAAGGGAGGTTTGTCACTGTTCCTATGAAACACCTTATTTTTCTTAATCATTTTCGTAGGGATCGTCTGGTTTGTTTCCCCCATTACTTGTTGAACTCTCTTGAACGCTCCATTCTTGAGTTTCAAAAGCATTCCTGGGTGGTTCCTCTGCACCAAGGGCTCATTTTGTTGTTACACAAATGCTGTCTACTCAGGTTTCCTGGTCTCCCATCCTCCCCTAGCTCGATTCCCCCTTTGTCGAGCTCTCTACTACTAGCCCCGTTTCTCCTTTCTCTATCCCTCGCCACCGCTCTATCACCCCCATGCCGGCCATTCAGCTTCTTCTCCCGTTCCCCTTCGATTCTCCCCCCCCACTTGGCCTCTACCTCGCGGAGACCGCTACTGTGGCTTCTAGGAATCTTAACCTTGAGACCCTTGCGGTGGAGAAGGGTTCTCATGAATTTGAAATTTCTCATGACCTCCTACATATCAGCGATGCCGGCACCGGGAAGTGCAATTGGAAAGCCCTACAAAAATGCTTTGGAAGCCTTGGAGGTAGATATGAAATTGTTAAAGGATGAAGTTAAAAACTTAACAAAACAGAAAGGAAAGAGGAAGAAGGAGGAGGAGGAGCATGTGGACAAAGAACCAAATTGAAGATATTCACAAGAAATTGCACTCCTTGGACTCTCGCTTAGGGAAGGCCAAGACTAGGCATGATTACAACATTGCCATCTTTAGGGCGATTGAGGAATTTATTGAACAACACGTCAGAAGTGTCTCCAACCTAAGCGGAGTGCCGACAACTCTTTGGGGTACTGATAAAGAAAGCAAGAAGACCTTGGAGCAGCTGGATTCTAATGACGCTGCCCATATGACTACTTTGGGTATGTTTAAATCCTGGAAGAATATCAAAACCATCTTAGACAAAGCTACTAGGAAGTAGCTGCAGTTGATTCTCATTGTCCTTGTTTGTTTTTTTTTGCTTTTTTTCGGATCCTTTACTACTTTTTTGCAGTAATTTTGTTGTTCTGTCTCATTTTGGTAGCTTTTTTAGCTACTTTGAGCATCATTGTAACATTTGGATTCTGATCCTTTTCACTCTGGTTCTCTTGCTTATCCTGGCTTTTAGGCCTTCTTTGTATTCAAGGGTATAGTCCCTTTCAAAAAACTATTTGCCAATAATAAAAAAAAACATATCTAATGGATCAATTAACCAAAATGTTATTAATTTATGAATTAAATAAATTATTTCTTTGTTTGATTTGAAATCCATAATCGTGTGATGGCATTGAGTCTTCTCCTTGTTCACATAAGTACTTCTCTATAAAAATGTGCGAGCCTAGGTTTAGTTTCCACGTTGTGCAATATCCTTATAATCATGACTTCATGTATGTGTGTGACCTTCTTTTTGTCATGAAACTTTATTTTAGACAAGATTACATTTGGCTACATGTTAGCTATCAGAGATGAACTCTTCAATCTAAATGAGTTCCTTTGGTTACATGTCGCTTATTGTGTATGGATTATTTTTTTGCATGTTAGTTTCTCGCATATAACTTTGTAAAAAGGATGACATTTAAACAAATCATCATTTAACATTATATTGCAACCAAAAGAATAAATGTATACTCGTAATCCATAAAATAAAGTAAACCTTAGTAATAATTATATTAACTAATATATATGCCATCACTCAAGTTATAATGGAAATGTTCAAAGAAGATTACTAGGAAATACAAGTGTAGGGTACAACTAGATAAATAGAATACATTAGATGAATTGTTTAGAAAGGAAATTAAATGACTCATCACACCCTAGACTTAAATTATTGAATGTCCTCATTCAATATTATTTAGGTTCCTCTATTGGCTTCAGATCTTCCCGAATGATGCTACATAAGTTCTTGAAGTCATTTGGTGTACATGTTTGTTCGCTCATTGAAGAAGTACCATGAATTTCTTTTGTATATTTTCATGATTCTCATCCTATATGTCCTCATATAATTCCTTATTTCTAGACCAATGTGGTATATGATAGTGGAAAATTGGTGGTTTATAACCAATAGAAACTAAGTTTTTCCACATCCTTTAGAAACTTTAATGTATGCATTTATCCTCTTGAAATTTGGATTGATATTATGATTAGAATGCATTTCTTTTCTTTGCATTTGAGGGGACATTTCTTACTAGTGCATCTTGCAGGGCTTGTACTATCTCTTGGCCATTGAATTTGATATGGTTTATGGCTTCATCATGAGCTTCTTGTCTCATCCAAAGTTGTACTTGTTGTCTAATGTATTTTTGCTACATGTATTTTACATACTCCTTAATAATTGTTCATGTATTCAAAGCTTCACCTCCGATTATAAATGGTTTCATTTTTGATAATTACTTGATATTCCTCCATCTTTTCTCTGTATAATTTATTGTTGCAATAAGAACACAATTCCTATATTTGAACATATCAAATATAAAATACCGGATCCATTCTCGGTCATATTAAAGGGCATAGTTGTACGATATAATTCACATAAAAGAAACTAAATTTCATGAGGAAATTTCATATATATCTTGAAGAAATGTCTGCTCCACTAATATCAAATGAGATATCATTTTTTTTTATTATGGGCAAATAGTTTTTTGAAAGGGACTATACCCTTATACAAGAGTGCTCAACAGCAAGATTTCATCTCAAAAAAGCCCAACAACAGAAAAAAATCTGTCAAGGAAGGAACCAGCAAAAGCAAACCAAACATGCAACAAAACAAATAAAAACAACAACAAAACAACAAAGACAGTGCTTCAAAGAATCGCGTAGAGCCATTTGCCAAAATGTAGCAATAATAGCACCCAAAAATACAAGAATCAAACCTTGTCCGATATGGTGGGGGATTTAGATTTGGCATTACCCTTCTTTTTCCGATCCACCACTGTCCATTCCTGATTTCCCACATCCACTACAGTCGGAAAAAATGCAATAGGTTTGATGGGGAAGTGATCCAAATGGGAGGTCGAAATATCTTTAATCACTGAATCAGCAACCTGTAAAGAATAATCTATAGGCTTCTCTCGTATTGGTCTATGAATCAACCATGATGGGTGAGTTAGCTTGCGGGGGACACTTGATTCCTTAGCTGGATTTGAGTCGATTGTAAGATGTTCAGGTAGAGAATCCATCCACCAGGCTATTTTGGTCTTACGTTTGGAGTGTTCACAATCATCTGTAACATGACCAGGTTTGGAAGCAACTCCACATCTCCGAAAGCAAGTCTCTCATAGTCTATCCTCTACACCTTGAGCTCTGGCTCAATCAGATTGATTTATCTTGTAAACATTTGGAGGTATCGAGATCAACCAGATTCGAGCATAAGTAGTATGGGTTTGAATGGAGGTCTTATCATCGATCGCACACATGAGCCTAAAGTATCCCCTATAGCAATGAGACAAGATGTGTTCCAAAGTCAGTAATGGGAGTCCTGGTAGATGAACCCAAATCGGTAGGTATCAAAAGAATCCTTTAATGGGTCGAAAGATGGATACCATGGTTTGGACATAAGCCCATGTTCCCCCAAACCCAATGTTGACTAAAAATTAAATCCCTATCTTCGGGGTTTCAAAGACAAAGAATAAAGTAAGCTTTAGCACAAGGATAATGAGATATCATTATTGATACAAGTATACTTTAACAAAAAAATTCCTTCAAGAAGATGGCATAAATATTTGAAGGTGGTCTACATTTAAATATTTCATTGGTCACTTGAATTGTATCTTCCTAGTTCTAGAGTTTTTCAATTTCTTTGTCCTTTTCCGTGAGATGTTTATCATTTTCTTGAAGGTCCTACGATGTTGGAAGATTAATTCTTTCTTCTCCCTTTCTCGCTTTCCATGCATCCTAGAAAAATAGTATTCAAATTAATGCACCCAATAATCTAACAAGGTTGTCTAAGTGTATATGTTTCTACAAGTCGTTTTTTAGGTATTTGAAAATTTATATGATGATAACCTATGCCTACAAAGCTAACTTGTGGTAACAATGGGGAAGCAAACTATGAGATGGGCTCAGTTGTATCTTCAATAACTGTGGGAATATCCTCTCGTAATATTTCATCATGCTCGAGATGGCTATTTTTTTCTACAATATGAACAATATTGACAATAATTTCCTCAAGAACATGGGTCATATCATCCCTAATTTCCATTTCATCCATCTATGTTTTAGGAACTACATTGTTGTGAACTTCCTATATTTTATCTCGCATGGGATGTATCTTCAATTTCCTAGGAAAATTCTTCTCCTTCATTCTTCTCATGGGTTTACCCAAAGATGAGTTGCCTTTGCTTGAAATTTAGACTATTCTAGAGGGCCTTCCTAAACATTTTTCTCACTACTTTCTTATCTTTCATACCCTCCATGGGCTCCTGAATCTCCAAATTAACACATTCATGTTCTATGTTCATGGATGTGGCCTCAATATTCTACTCTACTACTTGTTTATCACTATCAAGGGTTATGGTTTCAGATCTTTGTGGCTCTTGATTTATGTGTATTTTTAGTTGTTTAGGTAATTAGAATGCCTAGGTGGTGCGAGAGTGGATATAGAAGATGAAGGAGAGGATTTGGATGATTTAGAAGTAGGTCTAAAACACTACCGTTTACTTTTGATGTGGATGATTCAAGGGTTGAAAATCTAGGTAGGGTTTTGGATATTAGAATTATTTTAGGAGAAATAGGACGAGAGTTTTGCTTTGTAGGTTGCGGTTTCTCGAAGCGAGTGGATTCAATGGCTTGAGAAGTGGAAGTTGTAGGTTCATAATGAGAAATGGGAGCTACAAGCTTAACTCTCGTGAGTGGAAGAACTACACGTGCTTCTCTTTCTATTCTCGTTTTCCCAAATATCTCATTAATATTCTTAACCCTTAAAAATCTCCTAAATTCAATGTAGGGTGTTCTCTTTCCAAGTGTATGTTTTACAATCAAAGTGTCGGAAAATGGTGAGATAAAGTTTCTCTTCCCCTGGGATTCTCTACTCATTTTTTTTTAGATTTTCATTTAATAAATTGGGAAAATTAACATCTACACCATTCTTTAAATTATTCAACAACTTAAAATGGATAGTATTTAATCTGGAATATCTACCCTTATAGGTAAATTATTTAATAAATTAATTGGCAACATCAACCCAAAATGGTTTCGAGAGAAGTGTGAAATGTACCTTATCTATGATTAAAGAAATTATCATCTCGCATCACCAAATTCTTGTCGAGTTACATCCGAGTTTTCCTTCTTTGGTAACATCTCACCTTGTAGAAGACCATCACTTTGTAGCTAGAATCTCATCATCCAATTTTACTATTAAACCCTTAACAAGTATTCTCTTTGTCCTTAAATGTAGTAGAAAATTATTTCACCATGGTTTCTTTGAAACCCTTAAAATGAATGATATATCCCATCCATCTGTTATCTTGAAAATAATGCAATATCTATGGCTAATTTTGGAGTTTTGAATGGTTTATAGGTTCATGGTGAATTATATCTCCTCCCATCATAAATTATGCAAAAAAACTTGATCTCTAAGGGAAATGGTTCACAATTTGTAGTGATGATACAATAATTCAAGTGAGTGTTAAATTTTTGGAGTACTTGCATTTTTTAAATTCTACGATCTTATCACATGCAACGTAAAAAAGAAATGAAATAAATTTGTTTGAATGCTTTGAAAAACATGTGAGGTGACATGGTGTGATGGAGTGGGCTGATGTGGAGTCAAAACTTATAGGGCTTAAGAGTGGCAATGATAATTTCTATTTAAATTCATTCATGATGTGAAATAAATATTAATTAAACATAATCATTTTATTGCTACTTTATTAAAGTGAAATGAGTGCACTTATCTCAATATATGTGCTAGATGACAACAACATGTGCTTTATCGTAATTTGTGCCTTTATTGCTTGCAGATTTATCATGATGTTGCATGTTAAGGTGTCATGATGTTGCGAGATGTTGTTTTTAGTGTTACAAGCATATGCAACATTATGTTGAGGGATCCTTAATGAAATCAATTAATTCCCGTAGAGAGCGAAGATTGACTTTTGTCCGATGCTTTGGTCATCTTCAAAATGATTCACACGTGTAGTTTGTTCCTTATTTTCTTCATGTGATCACAAAGTTCTATCAATAGGAAAGAGAAACAAATATTTTTACATGTTGTTGCAAGTGGAAATTTAGTCTTTGTACTATCTCCTTTTATCACAGACCATGCACTTCGACATACATACACTAAATCCTACACTACATCGAGCTTCTAAAAAAATAATGTCGAGCAAAAATAAAAATGAAAACTAGGCTCAAAATAATTCCTTAGTCGAGTCATGGGATTATTCCAATAAATAATCCTCATGTGTAGACCAATACAATATAATCTAGCTTAGAAAATGAGATGTGGTCATAAAATTTTAAAATTACCAATAAATTCCATGTAAAATCAATAGTCCAAGAAATTGCATCTAAACTACGAGAATGAGTGTGTATCACTTGATTTTGTAATTGTCATACACTCGTCATAGCTTACCAAATTTTGTTCCTCTATCAAAAAGAAATATTTATGAACCGTTGAACACTATTGAGATTCATGACCCATGTTCTTCTCACATCAATCAACGATGATTTTGCACCTATAAATTTAAGATCATCCTTAAACTTTAATTGTTCTCTTCGCAAGTGCTCTTTTCACACATTCTCATGCACCATCATGCTCTCCTTTCCCATGTATTGCCTCAAGTAAAACTCCATATATTTTGTACACATGTTTCTTTGTGCATCTTGCTTGCAGACAATAAAAACATCTATGCATTCTTGAACCGTGATGTGCGGTTGTCCGAACAAATGTAATGTTTATTGAAAAAAATGTTCCTCTCATTCATGTTCACATAAAGCACACGGAAACACCTTTGCACATATTTTGTAGAATGTTTCCAATCATTACTAATGTATAAATGATATTCTCTTAAATTTTTTTGATCTTTCTCGGTGCTTTCTCAAGAGTACACCATCTCTATATGCATAAAAATAGCAACTTGCACTAAGTCAATCATTGGCAATAGAGGGAATTGTTGGCAATTTTAGTGAATTTGGATAGATTAACAAAAATGAATATATGATGAAACATAGTGATTATTCGGGCTAGTTAAGAGCTAAATATGATAGATAAAAAAATTTAAGGTTTTAGGAATACCTTGAAGGTATCGTGAAGGTAAAATATGCCTCAAAACTTGCTTGGGATGATTCGAGTTGATAGAGAATATTCTAATGCAGTCTACAACTTTGGTGATGAAGGACTGATCTCCAGATACTTGAAAGTTTTAGATGATGAATAATAATAATGTCGATGATGACCTTGATGTCTTTGTTTTGAATGATGAGATGTAGGGTTCTAATGATTGAGATAGAAAGTTGGGGCTTGAAGGTTCAAAATTGAGGATCCTGGAGAAAGAGTAGAAAATCTGTTATTTCTAATAGCTAGTAATTCAACCGAATCATCGGCAATCCAGGGTTTCTCAAGATTTTGAGTAAATAAGTAAAGTGGTTAAAACCAATTCTAAATGAAGTTATTTAGTTTTGGATTTTGGGTAAATGTTAAAGGGATGTTGTTATTTGAGGTGAATAAATTACATGGTTATGAAATGGTTTATTTTTCATTTTTGTTTTTTTTTTGGTTTTGAAGTGGTTAAGTGTAGATTAAGGGTAGATTTTACAGGTGTATATAACATTTATTCTAGGTAAATATCATGGGGGTTTTTTAATTAGGATAAGGGTTATGTGAGTCAAATTATGAGAATGATTAACATATTGTAAATGATGAGTGTATTAGATGGAGGACAATGAGGTGTGTGAATTTTGAGTTTCTACAATAGTGGCCAACCAAATTTTTATTTTTATTCTATGTGGTAGAAGAAAGGAAAACTATGATTCATAATCATAGGTAGAAAAGAGGATTCCCTCATAATGTGTTCTTATATGATAGAACTTTCTGGAATCTTTGAAAACCATTGACAACCCACAATTTTGTAAATGTATTGGTCGACAATGCTTTATGAAAACATGTCTTCATAAAGTATTCCGCCTCTTGATAGAATGAATACAAGCCTATTTTTGAATTGGAATTATATTAACTGTTGTATTGCATTTATTAAATGTTTTCAACAATTTAATATGTAAACTTGTAATTAGATTTCTGCTTACTATGAATGTTTTTATGCTACTATTTGGAGATGTAAACAATAAAGCATGGTTTAAGACGCATAGTTTGTGTATGTTTGAAAATATTTATGTTTCATGCATAGATAAAACATTAATCAACAATCACACAGATGGAGCCAAATAAATTAGTCTTTATTTCATTAATAAAGCAAAATATAAAAATATAAATTTGTTACAAGTAAAAAAATTCTATTAAGACCAGTTGATTATCATTAATGAATATGAAATATATCAGTATCAAATCATTTTCCAATGTCAATAATGTCAAGAATGTATACAAGAAATTAGAACTCTAGAAATTGAAACAATACGGTGCAACCCATTCATTTGTTTCTTAGAATTGTCTGTAGAATAAAAGCGTGTTCCATATATGTGTTCGGATCCCCCATCGGTTAGAATTTTACCAACTCCTCTTTCTACGAGTGAATTCCATAATGAAATTTCCCACTCATAAGGGAAAGTTTCCATAGAGTAACTAGATACATACAATCTCAGACAACTTTCTAAATTTCTATCTAATTTGTTTTGAATTTTGAATTTACAAAGGAAAATGCATTGAATACCCTCTCATCTTCAAAAGAATCTAGAATCATTGTTTGAAAAACTTCCTATAGCTTAATATACTTTCTCAAATCCTCTCACAAAATACTACTAGAATAAATATTCTTCCAAAGTATTCTAATGGAATAATTTTCATTTGGTTCTTCCAAAAACCATAATTGTTCTAGAAACAGTAGTGTAAAAATTCTGAACCGAGAAATCAACAATTGCTTTTGTAAAATACCTTCAATGAAAATGTGTTTATCTCTTCGCGCTTCTAGAAATGTTCAATTAGACTAGCCATGTATTTGATAAATAAAGTATTGATGGATGTTTCAATAATACCTCCATGTGTATTCTAAAACTATGGATTGAAAATTCCCATTGCTTCAATTAATTTATCCTTTTGAATATTTCACGGATCTCTGTAGATAAAGATAAAGATTTTTAATTCAATTTATTTTGAGTTTCAGATAATATTGTTTCATATAAAATGTGTGTCACTCTTACTTCCTCCATCTCTGACCCAACCAAATCTACTCTTTTCTGAAAAGTATGAAGTGGTATCTCTTTTCCATGTGTTTTTATACACAGATGATCATGTATATTGAATTTTAAGAAGCAAATTGCATTCTTAAGGTCTATTAATGCATTCCAACTTTCAAAAATAGGACCCTTAAAACTATCATCTGACAAATATAAACAATCTAAACTCAAACACACATGTTTTCTGAGTCTTATGAAGTCTGTTATGTAAATGCAACGCTCTTGCACATGCTTTGTCAAAAAATTTAGCTCCTTCAACATTGGAAAAATTCCACAGTGTAAGTAAAGTTTCAATATCTATTAGATGGTACAATAAATCTTTAGCTTTATCCACATCCCTACGATATTTGTACATAAAACATGTCAATGAAGGATATTCTTCAAGCAGGCTCATACATTGAGATCCATCTGGTATCTACATATTTGAGAATATTTCTCCCATTTGTCAATCCAATATAAAAATTTTGAAATTCTAAAAATATCTTTAGACTGCTAGAGTAATATGCATGAAAATCTCAGATCAGTTCCTCCACTTTGGCAATAGTTTCAAAATTTCTCACAATTTTATAGGACAAATTCATTCTGTGAGATATACAATGGATTGCAATCATATAGGGGAAACCGTTGTTTTTAATTGTACACAGAGACCATTTCTCCCCCTTGCATTACAACTACACCATATTTTGCAACACAAACCAAAAGTTAGATGACTTTGATTTAGAGGGATTTGAGTTGAATGATTCGAGCCGGATGGCTTTAAGTTGGATGGATTTGAGTTAGAAGGCTAAGGTTTGGACAATTTTTTTGTATGGATAATAGCCGGATGGCTCATTGGTGTCTCTATTAGACGGATCTGTTGGATGGCCTTGGTTGGGAGAAAATGCTTGGAGCAACCATAAGAGGTTGGGAAAATCGGGATTCGGATTCCACTTGAAATGATTTTAAAAATTTTGGATGGTTGTTTATGTATATTTATATACTTCGGTGAATATGGGCACAAGTGTATTTAGAACATTGGTGAGTTGCAGTGTGTAAGTTCATTTATATGTGTAAATACTAGGTGAACTGACCCATACTAATGACACTCATTAGCCAAATTTTTCGGTGAAGTAGGTGACAAATGACTACTGAATATTTTCCATTTCCAATTTCTAAAAACCTAAATATATGTGAGTTTACAAAAATTCTCCACTGAAATATTCCTTCCCTTAATGATCAAGTACCACCATGTTGTAATCTTCTCTACAAAAATATACATAAATTACATAACTCATTAGTAATCTATGCAACATCTATTTAAACATCATTTATCCTATCAAAATACTATCTTTGATGCTCACCCGCATGACCAAGTTACTCTAATATTACAAATTCATCTTCTTAGTATCCTAAAACTACATCTTCCTCCTCATATATCATATAATAGATCCTACCAATCATTCCTACCTATCTCAAGCACCAATATAATCAATGACCTCCTCGTAGAGCCTTATCTCTTTTCCATGATCACCTAATCATATAATCCACTATCCAACACTTGTATATGATAAATACCATCCTCCTAGCCTACATAATCACCATTCAAAATTCCATCCTTAGGGAATCTCCACTTTGGCATGGATAGCACTAGTCATGGTCTCCTAATATCTCTCGAGCATGATGCAAATGATTCTATGAAAGAGGTAGGGTACCACATGATTTGGATGCCCAAATTTTAGTACAACTCTATCTATTAGGTGTGTCTCTAACCATAACATGTAATGAATGATAATCTATGATATCCTCAGTAGTAGCCACTTTAATCAAGTAAATTTGGCCACTAATCCACTATCCTTGTATAGGAATTTAATAATACCTACTTGTCTACAACTTGAATCAACCACATATATCCAATTACTACCTAATTTTTGGCTTCTCTATCACTTGTTGAATCTTGTAGACATTCTAGTTTTCTTGTAGTAGTTTCCTAATCAGCCTATACACTGGAAACATGTATAATTACAAGATACTAAATAGTGTGATGGGCCCATTTCCTGTACTACCTTACATGAATATTATATAAATAATGCACTAGTCACACCCATGTGGTTGTTCCCTAACTAAATTACATCCCAACCTCTAACAACTCTCTACATTCTACCAATACGAGATAGTAGTATTTTTGCATCTTCCTTATGGCAAAAGGTCCATATTGCAAGCATACTAATGATCACCTTCTAGATATCATTTTTTTGGCGAGAAAACATGACACTCAAACTTATCACTTCCTATGGCCCACCATGTAAAATACCTACTCTTTGTAGTTCTCGTCACAAGACACATCTACCTACACTAAATTGGTAGCCTTACAATCATATGAACATCCTACAATGTCACTATTACCTTTGTAAATTTTACTTTTTCTTTCCACTTGTTTTTTTGGACCTAAAATCTTAGTGGAATAAGAACATAAATATCATATCTTGATTCAATGTGATCCACGCCATCTATATAATGCCTCCAAATTAAAGTCCCTAAAACTTTACAAAATAATGTGTGGATATTCCACATAATACCTTAATAATAACCCCACATATACTCGATCCCCATAGTGAGATACTTTATGACACCTATAAAATATCAATAAAAAATTACCTATCATATCTTTATCTAAACTAATCATCAAAATAAAATATAAAATTATCAAAAATCAAATACATAAATTGTTCAAAATTATATTAGCTCTGATATCTTAACGTTGTCGAACCCTAAAGGAAAATCCTCATTTTTATGCCATTAGAAACATTGGTTAAATGTCATTATTCATCCTAGAAAATATCCCCAAGTGTCAATGTCCTTTGGACATGTTTTGATCATTCATCCTAACATGGAAGATCCCATCTATCTCGGGCATCTACGAATTTTTCAACATTAAATTAAAAAACTAATGTAATGAATCAAAAATAAAAATACTCCTAAACCCGCATAGACCTCGACCCAATCTACATTTTTACTATCTTTGTGGAAAATTTTGTTAGCTTATATTTTGTGATATACAATTTTCTATTTTTCTCCTAACCACACATTCCCAATTTAAAAAGAAAACCTACCATGGGATTCACACCACCACATGCCTCATCTCAACCACCTAATATATCACATTGAAATCTTTCCATCATCACTAAAATGGATCAATTTGGGTAATCTCATAGCTCAATTTATCTTAATCTCAAATTAGCAAAGTGAATAATGAATTCCTCCATTTTCTATTTATAACAATTTTTATAAATGGTTTTGATTTGACTTCCTCCCAATCTTCATATCTTTTAAATTAAAAACCTTAAAATATTCTATAAATTGCACCATGCTTGTTGCAATGTGCAGATCATTTTGACATGTTACACATATATCTACCAAATTTCGCCAAAAATCCTCATTTTCCATCTTTTCAATGCTCAGCTACATCCTTTTAGTGATCTCCTAGCTAGGTGATTTATATCTTATTTTATTCATTATATTATTTTTATTTTTAGTCTTGCTTATCTAGGGTTCCAAGAATATTTTGCACTTTACATAGAAAAGCCAAGCATCACTGGTAGGTAATTATGAGTTATATATATTTCATTTGGTGGAGTTCATTATTTCTTTATAACACTTTCATTACTACTTAAATTATGATTTTACATGTTGCATAGATATTTTTCTAAAGTCCCTCTCATGTTTCACTACTTTATGAAACATGATGATGTTCAATTCAGGAATATGTAGACACTTGATTTTTATGCTTGCTAGCTATTTTCTATTGTTCATGGGTTATTGATGCATCTTCCTCCTTAAATGGGTGCCTTGAGGGGCCTGTTGGGATTGGGGTATGATCAAACTTGGTCATATAGGATATACCAAAACGTTTTAGATATGTATTTATTACACCATATTTACCCTATCCTTACTTCATTTCTTCCCTCTATTCACATATTACACCCATTATGTCCACTTGTATCATTATGCATATTTATTTTTGTTGTTGCATGATGATACCCATGTTTTTAATCACCACAGACCTTTTACATTTACCCTTATCTATCGTCGAAGCCTCCATGTCATATCTTTTTCACCTTTTGACCTTAGGGTTCCTCCAAAGACTCATGAAATTTCCAATGGGTGATTATGTTGGCTTTTTTTTTTTCCATGGTCGACATTTTTCCCATGTACAATGGTGTTGGGTATATATACTTTACCTTATTTTTGATAAATCACAACCAAACAATCACTTTTTTCATACATGAAGGCACGTATAGGTAACCACGTTTTGTACAATTTTTCACCTACTTGTTTGACTAGGAGTCTTGGAGCGTACCTCTTGTAAATTTTGGTCACCATAGTGAGTAGGATAAGAGATATTCTTGTTGATATTTTTCCTAATCCACCCACAACAATTATCTCTCAATTTTGTCATCTCTAGGGATGACTATGAATAAATGGTCACATGTGTGGTAAACGTAATTATTTATAACCCTTCTTAATATTTTATCTTTGACATATATGTTGTATGTTGTTAATTCATTGTTATAGACTATAGTATACATATTTTTTAATTTATTACATTATCCAATCATATTATACCCCTTTACTTTATCCATCACTTGATTACTCTTATTTTTAATCATATTAGGATATTTATTTTATGTTAGGTATAAGCCTTGAAAATATATAGTTGTTATAGGGTTATGGTCATTATCCCCTATAATTACAAAACTATCACTCCTTGAGCACCTTTGTATCTTCTTTATGTGTCCACAATTATGTATGAGTATGGTATTTGAAAACTAATCTGGGATCCTTTATTCTTCTCAACATACACATACCACATGCCAAATTTCGCATATATGTATCGAGAGAAGATAATAAGTTGCAAATTTTTATACTAAATCAAAAATCCTTGTCGTTGTAATAATTTGAAGTTTATATTCATATGTGGTCTATAGGTGTAGTTGTAGACACCTAAAATGTCTACATGACCAATTAACATTACTCATGTCCCACATTTTATCCTCACCATCATTTATCCGCTACCGGTCCATTTTAATCTATTTTAATCCAGCTTACATGCATCATTATTATCATTCATAATATCCCAACATCATCCATATAATAATTAATCACTAGATTAATTATTATTATTAATTCATTTTATCATATTTACCATTTATCATCATTTATCATTTATTATTTACCATTTTAGTCCATCTTACATCCATTTTTATCATTAATCCATTATTAATTCATATTATCCTATTCTAATCCCTATTAATATTTTATAGGAATTTAATATTCCTACACCTCACCTACCACCTACCCTACACATCCCTACACCTAGCCTCTCCATCAAATCACATCCCTAATCATCATTAATCAACCTAATTTAATCCTAATCATGTGCACATCCTCACCTCTAAATCTAGAGGCTTCTAAATCTAGAAGCTTCTCCATTTCTCCCTCTCATTTTCAAATATTCAAATACATCTACAACATTCCATTGAATTTTTAATTCAATGGAAATCCCTCACAAATTCTATAAATTTATACTCTAGAATCCTCCATCCTCTCATCCAATTCCAACCCTTGGATTCAATCCACCATGGAAAGATCTTAACCATTCAATTTTTCACTCACAAAACTATAATAAAGATATCATCATCCATGAGTGACATCTTCTAAATCCATAACAAAATTATGCTCTTTTGTTCTTCAATCAATCAATCCATTCTATCAATCATCCATCTACAATCAAGCAATCCTTCATCATCTTCATCAACAATCAAGCAATCATCAAGGGGAGGTGTTGTCCAAGTCTTCCCACATCAAAATATGAAGCAATCAATCATCCTCAAGCACATCCAACCATCAAGGAAGGAGAATTACATGCTAGACAGTAAGTGCATGTATTGTTCCTCTTCCTTTCATCTTTTCTTGATCTGAGGTAGTTGATTTGTTGAGTTTGCATGTTACATTTGAATTGGTTTCATATTCATTTTATTTGTGCATGCTAACTTGATTTTTCATCTACATTTTTGGCACCCACCATGGGGCTTATCCCCAAATATTTTTAATTTCTTGTTTATTATCATCTAATCACCAAGCTGTCCAAATTTGGTTTCATAAAAATCTAATTTGCATCCTTAAATTTTGATTTTTCATGTTTTTGTTCAAGATTAGTGCATTTGTCACTTATAGTAGCGTATTTATCCTAAAAAAATGATTTTGTGAAACTCTTCTAACTTTGTGCTTGTAGGGATATATTTAAGCATATTTTCCTCTCTTTTTAGTGCATTTGTCACATGTTTCGGTGATTTTATCCAACAAAGAGCGTGTTTATACACTTCACACTTTTTGTTTGACCCTCAAAACCTTGAAATTTCTTTTTTACAAAGTAGTGCATTTGTGACCTGAAATGGCGTGTATGACCTGAAACAACACATATGTGACCTATTTCAACACTTTTGTTTTGCTCTTTTGTTGCCTAACTTCCGAGAGCCATAACTTTTGACCCCGAACTCAAAACGACTCCATTTTTTTTTTTCTTGGAAAGGTATTGAAAATATATATGCAATGAAAGTGTTAATTTAGAATTTTATTGTATTATTTATTCATGGTTTTCATTTTACTAAATATTTCTATTTTAACTACACTTTGAGTTATATTTTCTTGTTCCAAACTACTAACACTTTGTGTGCAACTTCCTACACTTACCAAATATTAAAAAATCAATCCAAAACTACTAACCCCTTTTTTTTGTAGCATGTTTGTCCAAGAATTGGGGTTATTTTCCAAACTACTAATCCACTTTTTTTTGCAAGGCCTCCTCTTGAAGACCCCTTTTACACTTTAATCATATTTTTATCATTTAAAAATTAAAAATATTCATATTATCTTGCATCTTTCATCTTTTGCATGTTTTCTTGTTAAACCCGAAGGTTGGATTTCATGTATGCTCTCCTCGCATCCTTGGACAATCTTGAGGATCAAAAGTGGTCCACCTTCTTCCCTTTTTATTTTTTTAGGGGAAAAATGATGTTGATTTCATCACCACGCACTTTTCATAGTCCTAGGGGTCTCATGACCATGGGCTTCACCTCCACACACGTAGACACACCCTATGTTCCAGCGGGGTATATAAATTCTTGGAGAGCTGTCGTTATTGGCTAAACATCTACATGTTTTAAGCATGACGTGAAGTGAGGGGGCTTTAACTTCCCAATACCCAAGCTTAGACTATATCCTTGCAACAAAAATTTAGGCCTCATGTACCGAAATGTATATAGAGGACTCCTTCATAAGCCTTTTGTATCCTATCATAGGTAGAATTTGGCCACAATCAATCTATAATGTAGGGAGGGAACCACCGAAGATTACTCACTAGATAATAACACATTTACATAAAGGTGGGCCAGCTCAATGAGTGCCACTATTGTGTGTGGTATTAAAAGTGGGATATAGCTTGTGTTACACACCCACTTGACTAGTTAGGGTGTGTGTTTCATGATTTTTGTGTGAAAACCCTTAACCATCCCATTAATTTAAAATTTTATTCAATCAAGAATCATCATAATTAAATATCCTTAATCAAATAACAATCTCCATCTAATCCCATCACCATAAATCCTAATCCAAAATTAATCCCCACACATCCTATCTCGACCATGGCCTTTGATTCACAATCTCCATCCTTTCTAAACCAACACCCAAAACCCTATCTCTTGTCTAAATCAACCAATCAAGTTATCCCATCATCTTATACCCATCAAAATCAAACATATCACTTTGACCATGAAGTCACACACACCATCCAACATATTAAAAACAATCTTAAACCTAACATCTTATCTTAATGAACCCTCTCCCCGTCATCCAAATTAACCATCCCATGTTGATCTTAACATCCTAAAATTGATCCAATAACTTAATCAACAACTATCCAATCTCCAATCTTTAATCAACTAATTACCTCCTAAGAAACCCCATACACAATCTCCCTTCCTAAAATCCCTACTAATCACCCCATTGACTTCCTCCTTGAGGAACTCAAATCATTTCAACCCATTTCACAACCTAAACAAAATAAACATCTATCCCCAAAACTAACTACGTTGAATTTGACCACCTCAAGAACTTTGACTGGACCAAGAGGACCTCTTTTACATCCTTGCTAATCTAGCCACCAATCCCAAACCCACACAACCATCCCAAACCATGACCCCTAAATATTTTATCAATCATCATGACTGCCACCTTCCTCCTATAAAAACTCATAAACTACCATCCAAAATTTCAACCCCTAAATCCGATCATCATCCAACCTATCATCGAGTCCCATTCACATATCCACAACAATCACAACAACTTAATCCTAAATCACTATCCCCCACATCTCATCTTAGTCCTCCATCCTCATCATCTTCATCACCCCAATCCAATCCTATGGAATTTCTCCTAGATAGTCCCACATCCCCTAATCCATCATAAAATTCAACCTCTAAACCTATTTCATCCCCTTCATCACCTAAACTCAATCCTCTCAAAACTATCTCATCCATAGTGACTCCTAAGTCACCCCTATCCCCTTCTATATCCAATCCTAAACCATATAATGTGGCTCTTATACCACACTCATCCTCTTCATCCACACCTAAGCCTATCTCATCATGTTCATCACCTAAACCTAACACTATCATATCCTCTAATCCTATTTCATCTCCACCATCCCCCGATCCTAAAACATCTAACATGACACCTAAGTCACCACCTCCCAAACCTAAAAAATCCAATATCAATCCTTTCCACATCTCATCTCCTACTAAATCTAATGTGGTTCCTACACCACACCCATCTACCAAATCTCCTTCATCCCCACCATCACCCACTTCTAATATGACCCCCATATCAAAACCATCCCCTTCATCTAAATCTACCCTATCCCCTTTATCTAAATATACTATTCATAAACAATCTAATCCTAATTCAAAACCATTTACCTCAAAACCACATACTCAAACCAATCCAAAATCAACTCAATCCACATCATCCTCCAACACCAAACCATCCACTTTTCCCCGGGCCTAATCCATCCCCTTCGTCTTCTAGGCCACAACAATCGAATCCAACTCCAAAATCCATATCAACCAAATCCACTACCAAAGAAACCTCCCAAATCTGCCAAGGATAATCCTCCATCCAAATCCCAGCCATCTAATCCACATCTTATACCTACATCCAAATCCAATCAGTCCTCTCCTATCTTACCCACTCCTCCTTAGGTGAATCCTTGACAACCATCTTCCATCATCTTAAAACCTTTAACATGATCATTCACCCACCCATCAAACTTCATGATCCTAACCTTCCCAAACAATCTTTGTATAGGGACAATTATTATTGTGAATTTCATTTTACTGTGGACATTCGACCAATCGTTGCATGCAATTTCAGTCTTATGTCCAAAACCTCATTAACCAAGGAATTCTTATCCTTGTACCTCTCTATCCACCACCTTTCCATCCTAACCCTATCTCTAACCATCAACCACCATCTAAACCCCATTCTAATTCCAAACATCATTGGCCATCCAAATCTAATCATCAATCCAAACATCTCTCATCGACCAAAAATCAAAACTCTAATCATCAATCCAAACATATATACAAATATCACCCCCATCCTTCATTAAATTTGGACCCTTAATGGATGAGAAAATTACAATCCCCTCAGGTCTCATGATGACCACATGGCATTATCTTCCCAGTCCACTTCATTTCTTATACCCAAGAGGACATTTTCCAACATGGAACATCGTAGTAAAGGCTTAGGGTTTAAACCTAACACTAACACTAAACCTCTTACTACTCTATAAAAACCCATTTCTACCACTCCTCTTGTTGATCCTACCATCCCAACCAATCAACCCACTCAAAATCCTATAATTCCCCTCAACATCCCAACACCTTAAAAATATTGAGCATTTAGGTTGTCCTTTGCACACAAATGTTCTTTCCTCATCCCTCCATCCTCATTCCAATCCAATCCATCTTCACAAGTACTTAATTGACTTAATCACACATGATGTAAGTCATTAGTACCTATTACACTTGTGTGACCCTTTTTATCCTTACTATCAATATCCAAGAACAATCATCTCTTAGAGATCCAATCACTTAATCACACATGGTAATTAACTTATGCTTTGAAGACCCTTGGGTGCATTTTTAACACTCTTGCCAATGTTGTCACCACATTCATTTCTATCTCCCCATCTATCCACTAGTGATTCTTAACCCCTTAAGAGTTTTCAAGAGAGTGGAAGCTATTAATGCAAAAATTGTGAATATCAAATAAGATACACCTAAAGACTCTCTCTAGGGGTGTTTCCAACAACTCTATTGGGGCTATGGATGCTTGGTGGTAGTAGAGAAATGTTGTGACAAGAATTAGATGTATCTCTATCAGGGATATGGATGCTTAGCTAGCAATGGAGCAATGAAAAACTTAAGCTTCCATTCACCTTTCACTAACCTACTTGACATAATCAATCCCTATACATTGGATAGTTTTTCTTCACATACTACCCATTAAATATTCACTACAAGTGATAATTAACTACCACAATCACACACACTTCATCTTGAAGAGGCATCACACTTGTATGTTTCCAAGTATGGATTAGACCTAGGTCACACTCTAATTTTAGTCCCACAGTTATTTTACAACATGTGATTTTAGATCATATTTTGTTAATCATCCATTACAAATCATCTATCATTTTCATCTAATTCTTTTGCATCCATCATCCATGGGAAATTGATGATCATATTGCTTTATCCTATCCACCCTTTTGCTTCCTTTAACCCATCATCATTATGACTGGGGTGGAACTTTATAATCCGTTGGGGGCACCATCCTTACTTTTTATTCTTCCTTACACTTGGGGGCATAAAAACCTAGACTATCATCCATCATTTCACCCTTTACATTGGTGCCTATCTTATCCTCTTACCTTATCCGATTGACTAAGTCATCACCTAGTCCCATATCCTACCTTATCACATCCCTCATCATATCAAACCTCCTTTATCTTATCCAACCAATCCTTTTATCCCACATCCTTTATCCTATCCAAAATCATCCCTTTATCCCACATCCTTTATCCTATCCAAAATCATCCCTTTCTCCCACATCCCTTATCCTCTTCAAAATCATCCCTTTATCTATAATCCCTATCCACATTGTTGGTATCAAAAAAATTCTCCTTTGAAACAAAGCAACATCAAAGATTTAGCGGGAAAATGAGAGATAGACAGATCATATTATGAGTTGTTTTGTAGCCGGGGAGGGGATTTTTCTGACTCTTTATCACTCGGGCATTGGAGAAATATATAAAGAATCGCATTAAGGATTTGATCTATCCTCACTGCTTTAGGTCGTGCCTTTCGACCAGGGTGAGAGGACCTATTTTGTAACCTTTGTCGGTGAAGGAGAATGAAGATATCCTTCTTTGCACAAATCTGAAAGGAGACCCTGAGAAAATATGATCAATGCACCACAATTTAACTCTCACGATTTGTCACTTCTAAAGAATGGTGATATTTCCTAGACATGGCTAAGGTTACTAAAGACATTATGGAATCCTAATTGCTTTTGCATATTTTGGCAGTAGAATTTATACATTTGTGGACACATGGCAAACATGGGTATTTAAGGATGGATTCATTGTTTTTGAATAATTTTGGTGGGAGATTAAGCGGGATAAAATTGATTATAGCATATTTTGAGAGACTTCACAACAATTAGAAAGCTAAATGATAGAAAGATTTGGAATAGCTAAAATATTCCTTCAACCAGAAGGTGTGCATCAATGGAGGCCCATATTTTCATGGTTTCACACAATCTCCAAGAATTTAACTTAAAGGCTCAAGCTAAATACTCAATAAAATATCAAATACCCACGGTTCCTCATGCCTAAGATACACTCTAAGGTTTAGAAACAATCTTTATCAACAAATGATAGTGAAGTGATTTTAAATTGTTTATCTCATCACAGGATGAAGGCTCTTCTTGAAATGAAATTGTAAATGCCACTAAACCATCATAGGGACGATATCTTATGTGATTCGGAGGAATTTAACACAAGATTGCAATAGGAATAAGAAAAACTACTTGCAGAGACATTCATAATAAATCGACACAAATTGCTCCAAGATTGACAGAGATTAATTTGAAATTGATTAGATTCATCAACAAGGAAAGTTTCTTTGACTAGTCTCGAGTTTTTCAATGGTTGTACACTCACAACCAACTTGATGCGATTGAAATCTAAAACATAGGAAATTAACGAGTTTCCTAGATTGGTCTCTCGGAAGATGGGATCTATCGAATTTTCTCTTAAAATTCAACCACCAACCCTTTGCAAGAGTATTCTAATTGCATTTATAAATTTCACTCGCACACTCATCCCAAAATTTCCCCTAAAAAAAGAATAATATTCGAGGGACCTTTTCTTGTTAACAACTTATCTCGAGAAGTGACGTTTAAAAATTTGCAACAAAAAGTTTCCAGTTGGACAAATCACAAGTTGATCACATTTCCTACATCCTCGCCAAATGACTAGGATGCCATGCCACAACGTTTTGACATTCCATTTAATCATTTTGATTATGTCATGCGAGAAATCCCTATTTTAAGCATTTTTAGTGGCTCTGTATAGTTGGATCTGGCAGGTAATATTTTTCACCCTTGAAATCTGGCAACACTTTTTCATCTTTTACACTGCCGACCTCCATCATTTCATCCTTTTCCCATTCTTTCCTCTCTGA
This sequence comes from Taxus wallichiana var. yunnanensis, assembly GCA_018340775.1. Classification (NCBI taxonomy): domain Eukaryota; kingdom Viridiplantae; phylum Streptophyta; class Pinopsida; order Cupressales; family Taxaceae; genus Taxus; species Taxus wallichiana. The sequence goes on from CM031239.1 coordinate 892,168,913, forward strand.
CTCTACCTCGCATCCATCTTATCTATTAATTTGCATTTTTACAAGTGCCCGAGTAATTCTAACTTCAAAATATCAACCTTAACAATCCTTAGACTCACAAATTAAGTTCTAAATCCATTCAATGGCACTTTGCAGATAAAAACGACAAGGAATTTCATCAAAAATGATGAAAAATAGTGCGTATTCACATCTCCAAGAGTCTTGGAGCAAAAATGGTGGAAAAATAGATGAAATGCACAACAACCATTGATTTTTCCCCTTCTCAACTTTAGATTAGATCCTTCCACGTGTTTTATTGGTGCAACCCAAAGTTGAGGTATAGAGGTAAGTTTCCAAACAAGTGCGGGCCTTCCACGTGCCTTGGGCCCAAGAAAAACACCTTTTGGCCTTTAAAAAGTCTCAGTAAAAAGGGAGCCAGCGGAAGCCTCCACATGTCACCTTGGTGCACCTTTGGTATGGTCCTCAAAAGTGGAGACCCAAAACAAGCACGAGCTCACCACATGTCTCAGTCTGGCAGAGTTGTTGAAAATTTTGAAGGACCATGGAAGGCACCATGTGTCTAGGGTCCGAGAAAGTTTCATCGGTTGTTGAAAAGTCCAAGCAAGGGCAGAGTGAGTAGAAACCTCCAAGTGTCCTCCTGGCACTTCTTCAAAATAAAATTTAGGGGTGGGTCCCCAAACATGCGTGTTCCCTCCACATGTCCCAGGCCTTTAGAAATTTTCTTGAAAAGTTTAAGTATAAAGAGGAGTTCGGTAAAAGCATCCATGTGTCTCCTGGGTACAAATTTGAGATGGTCTCTAAAATCAAGACCCTGAATAAATGAAAGTTCACCACATGTTCCCTTAAGCACAATCCATTGTTAAGGTGGGACCACGAGGTAGATCCTCACATGAGCTTCGAGTCCTCCACATGTCCATGGTTTGACAAAGCTACATCAATCACATGAAAAAATGTATAAGTCTCGGGAAGGGCAAGCGAAACCTCCACGTGTCTCCCCGACGCAACTCCAAGGTCAAACCAAAAGGTGAATTTTAGATGAGCTCTAGCCCACCACGTGGAAATTTTTTTAGTTGAAGTAGGCCTTAGAGTTATAAAGTGCCCATGAGAGCCACATCCAAATAGAAAAATCCACGTTTCCACAGAGATGCTTTGAGATATAAATTTGACGGTGGGAAAACACACATGATGAGGCCATAAATTACCATTATTTTGTCCTTCCAAGTTACCTTTGAAAGTGGATTTAAATGTAATCTAGGAACTTATAGTTTGCTTAAGATAGAATATAGGATATATATCTTGTTCATTCTTTAGAAATCTTTTGTTATCTATTTTGTTGACTAATCCTATTGATTATTTGGGAAAAGATGTAATGTCTTATGTATACAGGCCATAAAGGAAAGATAATGCTAGTATTGAGAAAAGTGGAATTGATCATGGATGGTATATCTAAACTCAAATCTGATTTCATATTCAGATTCCTCTCAAAAATTATGTAAGTTCAAAAAAATAATCTCAATTTGAGATCGTATGCAAAAGTTATAGTTGTTTTAAGTTCACTTGGAACTCACAAGCTTATTTATAGAACTCACTGGACTTAGTTTAGTTCCTAAAGTCACAAGGCTTAGTTCCGAGGAACTCGCATGCTTAGTTTACGGAACTAACTAGATTCAAAACTTGCGGAACTTTTGAAGAATTGTGAAAGATTAAAGAATCCAATGGAAATTATGAGAGAAATTTTTGTTTATAGTAATGTGATTAAAAAAACATCATTCAGATTTGCTACTAAGTATTACCAATAAGGATAGATCTAATTTTTAGTGAGTCATGATCCCGAGGAAAAAGTGTATCGATGAGCACTAAAAAGTTCCATAAAAAAAAAAAAGTCAAATGGAAAATATGAGAGAGGTTTTTGTTCATAGTAATGTGTTTAACAAAAACCTCATTCATATTTTCTACAGTTTTACCAATAAAGAGAGATCTAACTTTTAGTGAGTTGCAGTTCGAGGAAAAGTGTATCAGATGAGCGCTAAAAGTTCCATAAATAGAAACAAAATGTCAAATAGAAAATCTGAGAGGTTTTTTTCATAGAAATGTGTTTAACAAAAAACTCATTCAGATTTGCTACAGGTTTTACCAATGAAGATAAATATAACTTTTAGTGAACTATAGTCCAGGAAAAATGTATCAGATAAGTGTCAAAAGTTCCACAATCAAAAACAACAAAGTCAAATGGAAAATCCAAGAAAGGTATTTGGTAGAAATCATATTTTGAGAAAAATCCTCCTTCCAATAATGTAGAAGAATAAAATTATTACGATTCTTGTTACCAAAAGCAAGGAGAATATTTGAGAGCAAATCTTCCTATAATAAGTAAGATGAGATTTGACCCCAATAATATATCTCTCTCCATATTTTGTGGAGATGGAGATCTTAGGTGTTAGGATTAGAATAAATATAAGATCAGATTCTATTTCCTAAAATAAGAAATTTTTTGGATGCGTGAATTATAAATGCAACCTTCCACACTTAGATATGTAATGCTTTTCTCCCAAGAAATAAAGATTTGTTCTTTCCTCTCAAATATTCTGTAGTTTTAAGATCTCAGAAGTATGATTTAAATACTCTTCAAAGGAATGATCTAACCACTCATTCCAAGGAAGATGGATCTACGTATTTATGTTTATGTTTATTCATTTGTCTATAATTCATTCTCATTGTATTATTTTTATCCTTGTATTGTGAAAATGCGATCAATTTGTGAACTCACGGTGTTTTGTTCAATTATGTTTATTTCCAATTTAGTAATTTCAATTTATGTAAGTGTGTTCTATTCTTGCAAGTGTGTTTACATTTATGCAAGTGTGTATTTAAATTTTCGCATGTGTGATTTCAATTTATACAAGTTTGGTTTATGTTTAAAGGAGTTGTTTTCCAAGATCTTCTTCTCTTAATGCATACTGACCTTCGAACACCAACCCAAATTGACATTATTAATGGTGAGGATTGAAGAACCTCATTATTCTAGTGTCATTTCTAGAGAACACGGTGTTCTTAGGAGATTCATAGTTTTCTAAATGAATATTCTAATGACAATAGAATACCTTTTAGAAAAAAATTTTGATAGCAAGTATTTGGTAAGTAGTTTCTTTAGACTTTTATTTCCTACAAGTAGATTAAAATTTCATTTCTGCAATTAAGAATATTAGATTGTCAATATTTATCTCCCCACAAACTAACTCTGTGTATAATAAAATGATTGTGATGTTTGATCGAGAAGGTACAATGATATGAACAAATAATTCACATCTGGAAATGGTAGAATATGATATTTAATCTAGAAGTAGATCCAGTTGATGAAATATCATATGACATTCTCGATAACCACCACCATTTCCCTTGTATCAACTAACATCTCAATCGTAATATTATTACACATAACCATAGTAAAAAATTGGCTTTTCTAGTTTGTAATAATGAAGTGGTAGCATTTCTAGTTAACTCTATCCATATTCAGGGATTTCATTAGAGCCAAAATAAAAACTCACCCATTATCCACTCATCCAAATTAGTTTTCATCTCATAATAAAATTCAATCCTTGAACCATATCCATTAGAAAAAATTGTTTTCATGTCTTTCAATTTCTTCATTTTTGTATATGCTTGTATAACGTTAAGAAGCAATTATGGTGAATATCAAGGAAAGAACTTTTTATGTACTAACATCTGAGGACTAGATCTATAGGAATTTCCAGAGTTGTTCTTGATACTAGCATGCAAATTTTTGAGCACCAATAGTATCAACCAAGGAGCATGCATATTTTGAAGGGACACACAGATACCTTCACTCTCTCTTTTAACAACTATCCATCTCCTGAGATCACTAGTCTAGGATTTTAAGATTACTATGGTGATTTTGATAATGCACAATTCAAGATGGGCTTTGAAGACCTAGAAATTGTCTACACAATTTTTAGAAATCTTCTTGGAGTTACCAAGTATGTAAAAATGTTTTTATGAGATCTCATACATTACTTCCTATTTTACACAAGTTTTACTTTGATGAATATAGTTTGATGATGGATCAAATTTTTCTCTAATCCTTCTCATGTTATCATTTCAGCAAAAAAATAAAAAATAAAAAATCTTTGATTGGAAAACCATCTTCTTGTGAATCAAAGCCAAAAAAACAAAAAAGAAAAGAAAAAAATAAAAAATTTGATTGGAAAACTAGTCTTTGCCAATTAAAGGAAAAAAAATAAAATCAAAAATCAAAAAGCTTTGATTGGAAAACCAGGTTGTTGGCTAGTCAAAGGCAAACAAAAACAACTTTGATTGGAAAACCAGCTTGTTGGCCAATTAAAGACAAAAAGGCAACTCTTCTTCAAAAGCAATCAACTATTACCTGGTGGCTTCTTTCTTGACACTATTTGACCATGTTAACAATAGGATGACAAGGACAACTAGAGGTATGATCAAGTTATTTTGTTCTACTATTTTATTTTTAAGCTTTATTGTAAGTTTTTTTATTACAACTAGATCCACTTTTAAAATCTCTAAGGAAGACAAGATAAAATTCATATCTCCCCTACTTATATAAAAATATGTGCACCTCTTTGCAATCAAAATTTTAGAGTCTAATTTATGGGCAGCCATGAATAAAAAACATGCATGAGGACATGCATGAGGACATGCATGAGCTTAAGTGTAGGAGAGAAGGAGAAGCACAAGGTATGTATTTTGATTTTAGATATGAGACACAACAAGGAGATCCATACAAGAACCTGTTGTACAAGAAAGGAAATCAAAAGTAGTAGAAGGATCTCCACACAAGAACCTGCTACAAAAGAAATAAAATCAAAAACAGCAGAAGGAGATCCACACAAGAACTTGTTGTACAAGAAAGAAAATCAAAAACAACAGAAGGAGATCCACACAAGAACTTGTTGTCTGAAGAAAAGAAAACCAAGAATAGCAAAAGGAGATCCACACAAGAACTTGTTGCACAAGAAAGAAAATCAAAAACAATAGAAGGATATCCACACAACAACCTGTTGTACAAAGAAAGAAAATAAAAAACAACAGAAGGAGATCCACACAAGAACCTACTATAAAAGAAAGAAAATTAAAAATAGCAGAAAGAGATCCACAAGAACCTATCTTTGAACTATATATGGAATGCATACATGCATAAGCTCAATACGGAGAAGACTCTAAGAAGAGGAGATAATAATATAATGCATGAGGACATGCATAAGATTAAGTGTGGGGCAATGATGAGGCCATAAATTACCATTATTTTATCCTTCCAAGTTACCTTTGAAAGTGGATTTAAATGTAATCTAGGAACTTATAGTTTGCTTAAGATAAAATATAGGATATATATCTTGTTCATTCTTTAGAAATCTTTTGTTATCTATTTTGTTGACTAATCCTATTGATTATTTGGGAAAAGATGCAATGTCTTATGTATGCAAGCCATAAAGGAAAGATAATGCTAGTATTGAGAAAAGTAGAATTTATCATGGATGGTATATCTAAACTCAAATATGATTTCATATTCAGATTCCTCTCAAAAAATTATGCAAGTTCAAAAAAATAATCATCTCAATCCGAGATCATATGTAAAAGTTATAGTTGTTTTAAGTTCACTTCTGGAACTCACGGGCTTAATTCGAACTCACAGGCTTAGTTACGGAACTCGTAGGTAAACTTAGTTCAAACTCGCAGTTTAGCTCAGGAACTCGCAGAGTTAGTTCCAAAACTCATAGGCTTAGTTCTGGAACTAAGTAGATTTTGACAGTTTTTGAGGAATTTTGAAAGATCAGAGAATCCAATGGAAAATATGAGAGAGGTTTTTGTTCATAGAAATGTGATTAACAAAAACCTCATTCATATTTTCTACAAGTATTACCAATAAGAATAGATCTAATTTTTAGTGAGCTGCGGTTAGGAAAAATGTATCGGATGAGCGCTAAAAGTTCCATAAACGAAAAAAAAAAGTCAAATGAAAAATCTGAGAGAGGTTTTTGTTTATAGCAATTGTTTAACAAAAACTCATTCATATTTTCTATAGGTTTTACCAATAAAGAGAGATCTAACTTTTAGTGAGTCATGGTTCAAGGAAAAGTGTATCGGCGAGTGCTAAAAGTTTCATAAACAAATAGAAATGTCAAATGGAAAATCGAGAGAGGTTTTTTCATGGAAATGTGTTTAACAAAAATCTCATTCATATTTGCTATAGTTTTACCAATGAAGATAAATCTAAATTTTAGTGAACTACAATCCGAGGAAAAATGCATCGAGACAAGCGTTAAAAGTTCCACAAAAAAAACAAAAATTCAAATGGAAAATATGAGAAAGGTATTTGGTTTGAAATCATATTTTGAGAAAATCCTCCTTCCAATAATGTAGAAGAATAAAATTATTATGATTCTTGTTACTAAAAAGTAAGGAGAAGATTTGGGAGAAAATCTTCCTAAAATAAGTAAGATAAGATTTGACCCCAATAATATATCTCTCTCCATATTTTGTGGAGATGGAGATCTTAGGTGTTAGGATTAGAATAAATATAAGATTAGATTGAATTTCCTAAAATAAGGAGTTGGTTGGATGCATGAATTATAAATGCAACCTTCCACACTTAGATATGTAATGCGTTTCTCCCAAGAAATAAAGATCCGTTTCTTTCCTCTCAAATATTCTAAAGTTTTAAGATCTCATAAGTATGATTTAAATCCTCTTCCAAGGAATGAGCTGACCACTCATTCTAAGGAATATGTATATGTGTATTTATGTTTATGTTTGTTTATTTGTCTTTAATTCATTCTTGTTGTATTGGTTTTATCCTTGTATTGTGAAAATGCACTCTGTTGTGAACTTGTAGGTGTTTTGTCCAATTACGTTTATTTCCAATTCAGAAATTTCAATTTATACAAGTGTGTTCTATTCTTGCAAGTGTGATTTCCTTTATGCAAGTGTTTTTACATTTTCACAAGTGTGCATTTAAATTTCCGCATGTGTGCTTTCAATTTATACAAGTTTGGTTTTTGTTAAAAAGTTGATTTCAAGATCTTCTTCTCTTAATGCATACAACCTTCGAACACCAACCTAGATTAACTTTATTAATGGTGGGATTGATGAACCTCATCAACACCACAAATGTAAAATGTAGGAAAATCACTATTTACACCCATAAATGAATCTTTCTTCAAGGATAGAGAATTTGGAAATGATATAAGGCCCAAATGTGATTCACTGAGCCACCTCCAATAAAAAAGGATCACTTTTCCATAGGTATTGGGATAAAAATTGGCGGGAAAACAAAGCGTGACTATGGAAAAATGTAAGGAAAAAAACCCAAGTTTACGCCCAAATTCTGAAAACTCTTTCACATGGACAAGAGAGGAACAAAAAAAAATTCTAGACTTTAAATGATCCTTGACCAAAGGAAAAGAATGACCACGACAACCAAATGAAGGACAAAGCTTTTATGCATCAATATGGGGAGATAAACACGATAGAGCTCACAAACTTAAGAATTTCAAGGACAAATGGGGTGAGATCAAATTGAGCACCAACATTGGCTCCGACTCAAGGATGGGTACTCCATGTGAGTGCCACAAAAATAAATAGTAGACAAAATGCCAAAAAAAACCATTGGGTGACGAAGTCAAAGAACAAGCTTGCAGAGTAGAGAAATAATAACCAACTCACCCAAGAGACAAACTAAAAACCAACAAAATGGGGGCGAGGACCATGATGAAACAAAATAGAAAAACATGAAAGTAGAAAGAAACCAAAATATTATACACTGTATAATGGAGTATACCTTGATTTTGAGAAATTAATCAAGGAAATGTTTTAAATGCCTACCATTAACAGAAATTCAAGCAATTCTCCATCTAAGTCTTTTAAGAAGAAGGTATGTTCATCAATTTGAATGCCAATTGAATAAGGGTCCATCCATAATACATCAAACTTTCCATTTTTTCCCTTATCCTCATGCCTTTTATCCCATAATATCAAAATATATCCCACACTAAAATCTCTTGAGTCACTTTCTTATCAAACAAATTCTTTAATTTCTCTTTGAATTTTGCATGCCTTTGATGGGATTCCCTTATTTCTTCATCTAACTCAACAATATGATTGATCGATGCAAGCATCATGGAGACTAACCTCTTAATATTCTAGTTGTTGAAGAAATTGAAATGAAGACAATTGCATATGCGGGAAACAGAGCTTGAGTTCTATACACCAACTCAAATGGGATTTTCCAAGTAGCTCATTTAATGTGCAGTGATTCGATCAGCCCAAACAGAAAACTTCAACTATTCCCCCACTTCCTTTTGTTCAACTCTAAATTTCTTCTAATTATATTCAACATATTTTTATTGTTGGACTCTGCTTGTCCAATTCTGGGGATTATAATTATAATCATATGTCAAATTAATCCCATATTCATGGCACATGACCACCAAAGGTTTAGCCTGAAGCTCGTGACATTATCAACAACTATTTTGGAAGGTACCCCAAAGCTACAAATGATATAATTCGGATAAAATCCATGACAATCTGGTGAGTTTCCTTCTTGGTGGGGATTTCTCCACCCACTTAGTGAAGTAGTATGTGGCTGTTAGTATCCACTTATGGCATGCACTTGAAGGATCAGAAATTTTTCCAATGAAATCCATTCCTCATTTCCTAAATGGGGCTTCAACCGATACAGACGTAAAGGAAAGGAGCCTCAAGCTTTTAGTCTTCTAGAAAAGTGTTGGCAAATTTCACATCTTCTCACCAAAATATTTCTATCCTTGAAGAGATTTGGCCACCAATAACTAGCCCTTAATATCTTATGACTTGTGACTCTTCCAGGTAAAATGCCCCCACAAACTCCTCCATGAAGATCATGAATTATCTTAGGGGCTTCATCTTTAACAATGCATCTTAAGAGAACTCCCTCAAGGTTCTTCCAAAATAATCCAAAATTAGTAATGACATATTCTTGGGAAGCTAACTTAAGTTCTATTTTTTATTCTTTCTCATATGTTCAGGGTATTTTAGATGTTTGAGATAAAAAATGATTTCCTTGTACCATTAAGAATTTATCAAATTTTCAAGGACATTCAACCTTTCTTCTTTAACTTCATTTACCTCAATTTTCTGTAGATTAATCACTTTCATAAGTTTTGCCAAGCCCAAACCTCTAACCAATTTTTTTGTTTGGATATCCATATCATACTCTTACAATTTGTTTACCCATCGACATATTTTTCTTGAAACCTCCATTTCTGATAGGATATCTTTCACCATGGTGTGGGGAACATAAGAAATGACTTTAGAACTCAGAATATATGGCCTGAAGACCTTTGTTGCTTTTATTAGAAAAAAATCCTACTCCTCCATGATAGTATATTTTAGCTCATCTCCATGTAATGCCTTACTAAAAAGGCAATTGGTCTTTCATCTCCCTCATCATCCTTCTACAACAACACAGATGCAATAGTATTTTCTGAAGCAAAAGAAAACATTTGGAAAGCCTTCTTATAATCTAGAGCTGCTAAAAAGGGGCATTCTTTAATGCTTCTTTGATCCCAACAAAATCTTGAATAGTTGCCTCTTCCCATTTGATACATTGGTCTTTCTTTAGCATGCTAGTGATTGGGATAGTTCAAAGAAAGTTGGAGGTAAATCTCATAAAAATATTAATCTACCCCAAAAAGGATTGAATTCCCTTCTTGGTTCTTAGAATCAGAACTTTTTGATGGCCTCTACCCTTTCGGGATCAATCATAACCCCTTCCTTCGACACAATGTGTCTAAGTATCTTTACTTTCTAAACTTCAAAATGGAACTTCTTGGGATTTAGTGAAATACCATACTCACTTTGCATTTTAACAACATTTTTTCTAAGTGTTGCAAGGTGGTCACTCCTTTTCTTGAGAAAATAGTCACATCGTCTTGATATACTTTAATGAAATCATTAATATAACCGAGAGAAAGCTACATCCATTGCTCTTTGGAAAGTGGCTCTAGAATTCATTAGACCAAAAGGCATTCGACATATATATATTTTCCCCAAGGAGTGGTAAAGGAAGTCTTGATTCACTCGATTCCTTCAAAACTACCTGGTTATATCAAGAAATCCCATCCAAGGTGGATAAAAATTCTTAACCAAAGAACCAATTGTAACATATTGTCCATATTTGGCGAGGGTAGTTATCCTTCATTGATGCTCTATTTAGGTTTCTAAAGTCCACACATAGCCTTATATCTCCATTCTTCTTTCTAGACAATACCAAGTTTGTAACCCATGATGAGTAAGTTATGGGATGTATGATTCCTCCATCCCATAATTTTTCAATTCTTCTTGCATCTTCAGGGAAAGGAGTGGACTTATTGGCCTCTGTTTCTAACTAAACGGCTTAGTAGAAGCTTCAAGGGAATTTCGTGTTGGAAAATATCCTTTCGCATGCTTTCGGTTCGAGATAAGACCATGCTAAGCAATCCTGTATTTCTTCAATAATTGGACATACTACTACTTTTCTTCCTTGCTCAGATTGCTACCTAACCAGATCTTTTGTGGTTTATCCTTTGTGCCTAGGTCATGCTCTTCAACATCCCTTAAGGCTAACATGTTTCGTTGACAATGCAATCAACATTATCAAAGTTTGATTCAAGTGCTACCAAACCTCTAGGAATAGTATTAGTCTTCAACTGAATGATGTCTTTGCCAAATAGAGTCTCCTTCCCATCAGCCGCACAAACCATTGGCTCCCAATCTATATGTTGATCAACAAATTCTCCTTAGTTAAAAACCTTTGCACCTAAGCATCATCTTCGAATACTTTCCAATGTTTAACATTGTTAGGAATAGATGGCCTAGTCAATACCTCAACATTATACTCACAATAGGGGGATATAGTATAATTTTCAAATTTGGACCCTAATACGGCCAATTTTTCTGCTAGAGTATTGTTCTTCCTATCGTGATGTATTATGTTGAAGGAGTCAAACATATCAAATAAATCCTAGAATGCATGCTTATACTTGATTCACTCTTTTATTTTTGTTGCATTTTTTTCACCGCCATAAGCTTGCATTAATGATTCTGGCGGTTCCTACCCTGAATAGTGTTTTGCCATTGTTTATAGTTTAAGAGATCAATTTGGTTTTTACCTTGGGTAAATGCAAATGCTATAAATAGTTGGCTTGTGCTCAAGCAAATGGCCCTCAAATTTGCCTCTGAATTTCTCATTGTAATAGATTAGTCTTTCATTTTACTTAGAATTCTTAGTTTCTTTCATTGCATGCTTAGTTAGTGTTGTTTTGTTGTTAGGAAGCCACATATCCATCTTGTGCAAGTGTTGTTGATATTTTATCCAATCCATCGAGTAGAATAGTTTGTTTTCAATAGGAAGCCATTAAAGTTGCAGGTTTTGTTCTTCAAACAGATAGTTTCAGGTTCTGATGTTTTATGTTGCATGACTCGCAATAAATCCCGCTAGGAATTACATAAGCCAAGCTCTATACTCTTGCGCTATCCTCTCCTACTCGCATTGTATTCAGTCTGTATCTTAAGCTACCTTTGTCCCAATATCTACTTCGCTGATGCTAAGCATTACACGCTTTTCTGGATCCACGTGAACACGAAGGAACGAGGAGATCACACTGAGGGGACAAGATCACACACACCATCGATTCACCACTATTCTAGAATCCAGGTTCTAGCTTTCAAAGTTCTAATTAGAATCATATCAAATAGAGTAGTTAATTACTTTATTTCACCAATCTTACTTTCGATATCACTGTGAAGTCATGGGGGATTGATAGTTTCGAGAGACTATGATTCTTTCCTCACTTCGAGGTAGGATCGAGAGTCTTTCAAATAGATTAGATCAATTATTTCATTACTTAGAATAGATTTACAACTACACAAACAAGTAGCTATACTTGGTACTTTGTTTGTTTTAAAATTCGACACTAGGTTAATTGTCAATTTCTAGATATATTAAAATAGCTTCTCTTTCAAATTCATTTAAAAATTCATCAGAAAATAACAAAAATATAGAAGTTATATATGTTATAGACATACTTCGCATAGTTAATTTTATTTTTCTACATTTAGTTTACATTATTGCTTTTGTATGACAATCACGGGACCTAGAGAGCCCAGGGAATACGTATTCGAGCCAATCGTGCCCCAACCCAATCTCATCACAACCATAACTGATATAGATCAGAATCTCAGGATCCAAGTCTTCCAAACAATGGTAAACTTACAACAAATCAGTTTCCAACTGCACGGGTTAAACATAGAAGACGACCAAGCACACACATTTTGGTCAAATCAACCAAACTACAGATTACCCTAGATTCATATCCGCATGACTGTAGAAGGGTTTGAAAGAGAGCAGACCTTTGGTTGTGATCCTTTGGTCCCACAGCTAGACACAGGAGACACTCTCACAGATATAGATACCAGCTTGAGAATTCAGGTTGCACAAACGCCTGTAAGATATTCTGAGAAGATCGCACAATTATTAATTCTGAATATAGAAGTTGAAAAGGCATATGACTATTGATATTAGGGATTAGGGATCGATCCCACACATGACCATAAGCAGACCACAACAAATACGAATCTACGGTCAGTGACCCACAAATCCCACACCCAACGAGCCCATAGGTGAATCGACATAGATGCCGGCCTACGCCTACGTACACTAGTATTCAGATCTACTCCACTTCCACCTATCATCATCAAACAGTTATCCTTGCTAGACATAGCAGCTAACAAAGCTAAGGAGTTCTGGACTAGGCCAGAGAATCACCCATAGAGTCAATTATATTTACCATCCGCCCTATGACCTTATCTGGAGATATACACGAAACTATCCCAGACATTTTCCACGTATTCCACAACCTATAGACCGAATCACGCCAGAGCTCGATATTGATTGGAGCCTTCGAGCAGTCATCCTTGCTGATCGATCTATCACACCAGTTCAGGTTAGGAGGGCCTTCTTTGCCTTAGATTCACAATTTCCACTAGTGCGCGTCGAAGACATCAGATTTCCCAATTAGCTTGTCTGCATCCCACACATATTTTAATCCCCACCGTTGTCTCTGGCATGACCTCCTGGAGGTCGGGTGCGAGGAAAAGTTTCTTGTAGATTCCCATGCTCTCACTGTCACTTTTCCATCGTACAAAATTGGTGAACCCGACGTGAAACTTTCTACTCTCTGGCCTGGAGTCAGATTTCTACTGGTTCTTTCAAATTAAAATGACTCTTTCATCTTTACTACCTCATTAGCTTTCACCATCACCTTCACTCCTTCCCATTATTCTACGGGTATTCATATACCCCCAAATATGTCGGATTCGATGCATATGGTAGGCCTCTCTTAGGTCTTGAGGCATACTACGCTCAACTGAATGGACAATCATCACCCTCGCTCTCAGTATGGGGTGACAACTACTCAACTAACCAGTTGTCAACACAAACTCCAAGGGTCAGATATAGCTCATCTTTCCAAACAGAGGAGTTGGATCAGCTCGCTCAAACACAACAAACAGAGCCTTCAGGCTCGAACAATATGACGCTCACAGGAGAGTCTAGTTCATCTCCTCAGGTACTACTTAGACCACAAATTAGTAGACAATCAGACTCATACCTGGGTTTAGATGATGAACATTCGGTACATTATGCCAGGAATGAACAACATTCTCGAAGTATGTACCCACCTATAGGAGGTTTACAAACACAACCCGAGGTCTCTTTTCAAGGAAATACCTCCATGCCACTACATATAGGAAATGCCCTCGGGGAAACTTGGCAGGGCAGCGATCAATTCATAGCAGGATATCACATGCCTATACAACACCATGATATACAATAGACGCCGCTAAGGAAAACACCGTGACTTCACCAAATGAAGTCATTTCAACGTTAGTAGAAAAAGTGAGAGGGTTAGAACTTGCCCAGGCAAATCACCATTCTCAACTCATGCAGTAAGAAATTCCAAACCTAGCCAAATAGACCTCCTCACAGGAATAGGTACGTTAGGCGTGACCCTCAGTATTCACAACAAATGCCGATTAGAACCACCATTTCTAACACCGTTCCAATACCTCCCGGTCTAGTACAAAATAATCCATTCTTGGACAATACCCCTTCATACTTAAACATGTACTCCAAATCACCACAAGGGGATATGTTCTCCTCTCCCGGTATTTTTACTCAACCACAGGGTTCCCTTATGCTCCTACCAATGCATATGCAATGCCATATCAACAACCCATTCCACCTCCACTCCCTCAACAGGCACCATCAATGGTCGAAACCTATGCGATAGGGACATATTCAGAATACTTGAAAGAGCCCTTAGATTTCACCATACGAAGCATCATGCTTCCAAGACCTCTTCCCGATTTTCCCAAATACAAAGGTGAGGGAGATCCGAATGCACATATCAAAGCTTACGCTACAACCATCCGAGAACTACTCCCATGGGATGGGGTTGTTGCTAAAATATTCCCCAAAACTTTGGAGGGCATCACTCTCGATTGGTATTATAGAATACCTGAAGCTTCCATCCATTCGTTCAAGCAACTCGTGTCAGAGTTCATCAAGGCCTTTGACATGAACAAACTATTAAGGACAGGAATCAGGGAATTCTTGCACATTAAGCAAGAACACAATGAATCTGTCACCCATTTCATCCAGAGGTGGCGCACAGTTCTCTATTCTTCGGCAAGTGCTCCGAACATGGATCAGATGGAACTATGTGATCTATTCCTTCATTCTCTCAGCAGAGAGGTAAAGGAAGAAGTCCAGAAGTTCCCACTAAGAACTTACGATGAAGTACTTGAGAGTGCTCTCCGAATAGATCAAGCGGCAATTGATAGTGGTCGCAAGACATATGGAGCAAACGGGAGGTTAATCACCTCCAACCAAAACACTACAACTTATCCTACTACCACGAATGTCAATCAAGGACCTAAAATTCTTAACAAAAATCACGGAGTGACAACGGATGGAGTAACCGATCAGGCTAGAAAGGTAAATGTTGTGAATACTCCACCACAAATAAACAATCAACGAAACAATAACTTTACTCCAACAATCAACACAGTGGATTTTAATCATCCACAACAACAACAACAACAACAATGGCAAAAGCCCTACACAGGATCCAAATCAAAATTCAACTAGGTATCAAAACCAGAATTCAAACCAAAAACAACAAACGCAAAACTTTAATAGGCAACGGTTCGATCAAAGTTTTAGGCCACAATATACACCGAGCCAACAAACTAGGAATTACAATCCTAACTCCTATTGTGGTTTTCACAAAATCCGAGGCCATGACACTAGAACATGTCGTGACTACAATAAATTCATGCAACGTTTTGCTAGAAGAACAAAGACAACCTTTCATAGATATGTTCTTGGCAGATCCTACGCCTCACCAGCACCAAATACTTTTACAGGGGCAGTTTCCCCTCAAAATGCACCCCTCAAGATCTTCAATGATCCACTCCCAAATCACAACAATAACAAGTTAAATCCAAGTGGGACAAACAAGGGTGTAATTGCAGGAAACAATGATCATGAAGCTTCAACTTCACTAAATCCATTAGTTGCGCCACAATTAGGAAGTCAGCCACGACCTAAGATAGTCGGTTTAGTGGAGTTAGATGCCGAACTACCCATGTAGAAGCTGTAACAAGGACACGAGAGTATTCCTCTCAGCTAAGTCCAAGCTACCCACTAGAAACAAGCAATATCCAACAAGTATTAACAAAACCCGTAGGTGCTTATGATTTAATTAATGATCTAACAAAAACCTTCTCGCACATCTCCTTTTTGGATTTATTAAAGAACTCCCCTACTCACAGGGCTGCTCTTTTAGAAGCATTGGGTTTAGGTCATCTAATTAGCATCACTCCACCTCCCGAAACATAGGTAAATCATATAGACTTTGATATCCATCCTCCGGCAGCCGGATAGGGACACCGAATTCATATTCAAATAAACAAAATGCCCACAGACATTGAGATTGCACGCCAAGGTGATCCGGCCTTACACTTACAAGTGTGGGTCTATAACAATTATGTGAAACGCGTGATGGTTGACGATGGGGCAGCAGTTAACATAGTCCCTTTTTCTTTCCTTCAAAAGCTAGGGTATGGAGAAACCAATTGTTCCACGACTCGAAATACGCTAAGAGGCTATGACAGCCTTAAAGCCACTTCAATTGGAACTATAATACTACCGGTCACCTTAGGACCCAAAACAATCCTGACTGAGTTTTATATTATAGATCGGGAAACTAACTATAATATGATCCTCACCACCATGGATACACCGTATGAAGGCAATCCCTTCTACGCTATTTCAAGAAGTAAGATTCTTGCATTTAGGAAAGGTGTTCATAGCCAAAGGTGATCCAAAACCATTCGATGTACACCTGGATGACCTAAAGAAAAGACCAGGCATACACTCGAGTTTGAACTCCCAACGAACCAACTTAATAAACCTACCGACGCGAAACCAGAAGAAAAGTTGGTACCTACGATGCGATCTCTCAAACTATGAGCCTAGCCAAGGCAACCCTAGCCCCCAAAGATGAGGCTAACACTATAGAAATAATATCATTAGGAACTACCGCAAAATTGTTGAATTACTAGAACAGATCTACCAATGTTCCTACCATTTGATTCTCAGTAGGCATGGGGTGCACCCTAGGTGTCAGGCTCTCTTCCAAAGAGGGATCTCTACATGATGATAGAAGTAGAGAACATGTAACACAACAAGTGTCCCAAATCCATGTTCCCAAGCCTAAGTATTGGACTCTCCATTTCGATGGAGCTAGATGTCATTACGGAGTGAGGTAGGTGTAATCCTTACTTCTCCCGAGGGAAAAGTCCTACCATTTTCCTTTAAGCTAAAATTTGAATGCACTAACAATGGCGCCGAGTATGAAGCCCTTCTCCTTGGCCTCATCCTAGCTAAGAGAATCGGTGTTGATAACATCAGAGTGTTAGGAGACTCACAATTGGTAGCAAACCAAGTCTCTGAAGTATATGAAACCAGAGCTGAGCACTTACAGCTCTACAAAATGGCTATATTGAATTTAAGCAAGGAATTTGACTTCATATCAATTGAAGCAATCCCACGTGAACAAAATCTTCTCGCCGATTCAATAGCAACCTCAGTGTCACGCTTTACTCCAAACAGTAAGTTAGAGGATACCCATTTCATGGTATCCCTTCGTGATGAACCATTGATAAAAACAATGTCAAATCCTCTTTTAAATGGAAATGAAAACAAATCTACTATCCTAGACCACATCGATAGTGATACAACCACTCTTGATTTCTTAAACACCTATGCGGCATTACATCTCGCCCATCACGCATAGTAGATTTATCTTTGATCCCACATTCATCTTCCTATTACGGGAATCCCATGACAGAGCTTCCCCCACAAAAGGAACTCAACATATACACAGTTGAGAATGGAGATGAGCTGAGCTACCCCCAGCCCCGCCTGAGTTCGAAGAAGGTAACACTTCTCTAATCAAAGAAACAATTGATATTAACATCGAACGGAAGATGAACCAAGGATACTTAAGGTTAGGATCCTCGTTAACTCCATTAGAAGTAGAAATACACACTCGGATCCTCAAGGAACATCAGAAGGTGTTTGCATTTAATTATAAGGAAATGACAGGAGTTACACCCCACATTATGGTACACAACCTCATCACTAAATCAGATGCAAAACCGGTTAAGCAAAAATCGAGACCAATGAAACCCAAGGTAGCTCTCATGGTAAAAGAGGAGGTAATAAAGCTCCTCCAAGTAGGATTCATCAAACCAGTCGATTACTCTCAGTGGGTATCTAATATCGTTCCTGGTTCTCAAAAAGAATGGAAAGATACGCATCTGCATAGACTTCCGAGACATTAACAAAGCATGTCCTAAAGACGACTTCCCATTACCATCCATAGACGTCATTGTTGATGCAACAACTGGATTTGAGCTTTTGTCTCTCATGGATGGATTCTCGATACAATCAAATCAGAATATCTGAACAAGACCAAGCTAAAACCACATTTATAACTCCTTGGGGAACCTATTGCTATGTTGTTATGCCATTCGGTCTCAAGAATGCTGGCGCTACATACCAGAGGCTATGACGTATATATTTCATGATCTTATTCATAAAATTGTGGAATCCTACGTAGATGACTTGTTGGCCAAGGCCAAGAAGCGTTGTGACCATCCGAAGTGCTTCGTCATTCTTTCACGTCCGATAGAATACAGAGTCACGCTAAATCTAGAAAAATGTGTCTTGGTGTGACAGAGGGAAGCTCCTAGGTTACATTATATCATCACGCGGATCGATGTTGACCCAACCAAAATTAAGGTTGTTCTCGAAATGGTCCCACCTTCAGATGAATCTAGAATCAGATCATTTCTCGAAAAACTTGGTGCGATCCGAGATTCATCCCAGACTTAAGTTTTCACCATTCATCCAATCAACAATCTACTCAAGAAAGATTATAACATTGATTGGACCGAAGACTGCAATGAAGCTTTCAACGCAGTTAAGCGTTTCTTGTTATCACCACCTACGCTAATGCCACCTAAGCCAGATCACCCGTTAATTTTATATTCGTGAGCCACCAATGTCTCGCTAGCCTGTATGCAGGCTCAAGAAGATGATGACAATAGAGAACGTGTGATCTATTTCATCAGCCAGACATTGCTCGACTATGAAACATGCTACACACAAGCGGAACGAGAATGCCTCACCATAGTCTTTGCAACAAAATGCTTAAGACATTACATGTTAAATCAAGAAACAAAGGTCATTGTAAAAATAGACCATTTACGAACTTTCCTCACGCAAGGGTCCTTGTCTAAAAAGGTTGGGTGCTTTATAACCTTAATGGGTGAATTTGAATTAACATTCGTAAATCAGAAGTCGTTAAAGGACAAATCATCATGGATTGGTTAGCTGATAATCCATTAGATGGAGGTGATCTAGTAGATCTGGACTTTCCAGATGAGTGCGTATACTACGTCGAAACCCGACCTTCTATCTCTGAGTGTCCTTGGTACACTGATATCATTAATTATATCATGGACCGTACATATCCAGAAGGTGCTACACCACAACAAAGAAGGTGGTTACGCATTATCGTAGCTAAATACGTCATCATAGAACAAGTCCTCTATCGAAAAGCGTTCGATGGAATGCTTCTAAGATGCGTCGACACAGAAGAATCCAAGAAGATTCTCCATGAATCTCACAGCGGAATGTGTGGAGGCCACTTTGGTGGCCATGCCACCACTCGTAAAATACATCGAATGGGCTATTTCTGGCCCACTCTAGAGCACGACGCAGTAGAGTTTGTACGAAGGTGTCATAAATGCCAAGAATTCTCTCATGAGATTCACATGCCGGCACAAGCTCTACAACCAATCGCTACTCCATGGCCCTTTTCTACGTGGGGCCTAGATTTAATAGGGAAATTCTCTCCCTCATCTATAGATGGCCATAATTTTATAATCACGGCCACCGAATATTTTACCAAGTGGGTAGAGGCTATGCCTCTTACTACTATACTGGTTCTGTAATCGCCAAGTTCATTTTGAACCAAATCATTTACAGTAGGTATAGTGTCCCGCAAGTCATTATCTCAGATAATGGGACTTCTTTTAAGAATGACGAAGTTCATGAATTATGCAATAAATTTAAAATAAGCCATCATACAACCTCCTTGTATTACCCTCAAGCCAATGGACAAGCCGAGGTGACAAACAAAACATTAAAATCCATTCTCCTTAAAACGGTGAAAGAAAACAAATGAGATTGGCATTTAAAGTTATATCCGCCTTATGGGCCCACCGAACCTCAATAAGGACACCAACAGAGTGACTCCTTTCGCTAGTATTCGGGCAAAGTAAGTTCTCCCTTGAGGTTGAAATACCTACCTCCGCATTTCATTACAAGGGATTCTGATGAAGACGCTTATAGAGAAGCACGTCTCTCCCAACTAGAAAGCCTAGATGAAGCTAGGTTAGATGTTGAACAATGACATAGAGTCTATGCTGACCGGATGTGTCGGCAGTATAACAAAAAGGTCTATGAACGCGACATATATGAAGGTGATCTAGTTCTAAGGCTAGACAACCGGATCGATAAAAAGACCGCGAAGGAAGGAAGTTCTAGCCCAAATGGCTGGGCCCATACCGAGTCATGAAGGACTACGGAAATGGTGCATATCTCCTATGTACACTGGAAGGTGAGGAATTTGGTGAAACAGTCAATTCCCTGCACCTCAAACGATTCTACGCGTAAGTAGCTAGCACTACTTGTATAATTATATCTACATTGCATCTTCATATAGATTAGGATCATTTTTTCCGCTTGTTTCATACAAAAATTGTGATCAAGGAATTTGTTCTCAAAGCAATTCATTACAAACTCATGATGTTGTTGGCATAAACACTCTAATCATACTTCTCTATTTCCATGATATCATCAAACTATTTCGGAATCATTTCATCAAATAAAGCTAGATATGACAAGGTCTTAACAATGAACCATGCCAAGATCTCATGGGTTTATTCTCACTTTTGGTTTCTTCTTAGGATGGGTGTCTTGCCTATGGTCTGTTCTTGAAGCTTCATGGTGTCACATCTATCCCGTATGTATATCTCTTTGGAAATAAGAACACACTGACATTTTTCTCAAGTAAACAAGTCAAATATAGATCAAACAAAAAATTTTAAATTTACACATTTCCTTGCCCCACCAACCTTCGGTGATAAGCTTGCGATCTCTTACTAGTGACGTAGGGTTGGGAAAGGATGGAAATGCCCTTACTCGCCTATGCCTTGCCTATGGTGATAAACCCACGCTTCTTACTAGTAGCATGGGGCAAGGTGTAGGGGGTCCTCATGACAAACAAACGTAAAAGGTCATAGACAAACAATTCAAATCTTGAAGTCTTGAGTCAAAAACAAATGAATCAGATGTCCAAAATTCCAAGAGAATTAAAAATCCTAAAAACCTAGATTTTGTCTACCATGTGGCCATCTACGGATCTAAGTCTAGATAAACCACAAAGCAAGTTGCATCCCAAAACTATGAAGTCACTCGAGTGGAGTGGGCTTGTAGCATCCTAATTTGGTTCCGCTAAAGCTTTGTCTATCTCTCATCAATATCATTTCAACACATTTCATAGCTTGTGCCCTTTCTAGCTCTCGGTGATGAGCCCTCGCATCTTACTAGTTGTGTGGAGTTAGGAGAGGGGCAGGTCTGCCTACTCATCATACCAGTTTGTCTTCACCACTTTGCCAAAACAAATATGAAGTATCCAAAATTGCTTACAGAAACTAAGATTCAAAATCACATTATATCTACATTATCATATATCAGCATCATGAAATACAAAAAGAAAGTAAAACATTTGTATCATTTGTTCTCCATTGCATACATTCTAAAGAGCATACATGCATAACATCATAATTTACATGAGGAAACTGGAAAGGAAACAAAGCCATGAATGCCAAAAGTCTGATCCAAAAAGAATATATATATATATATATATATAAAAGTTCCTGTACAATGCCATCATGCGCTAAGCATGGTCAAAACGCTCAAAGAGCCCGGGATATACAAAAGAATATATCATACAAAATCTAGGAGAGCCAAGTGGCTTCTCAACCCCTATGAGACCCCTCTGAAGGTGCACGCCCACGCCTAGGACTCCGGCTACGCCGGCGCTCTGAGTGCACGGAGGGCTCAGGATCCCGAGGGGCAGCCAGTCTCGCCACGAGAATGACTCCTCATCAAGCGCTCGGCTGTCCTATACCCCACTAGCTCCGTGCGGAGAGTCGATACCATCCTGGCCACATGCCAGACTGGGGAAAAGACGCAAGCAGTGTGTCTACCAACCGCCGAGGGCTCCCAAGATCCACAAAAACTCGCGGGGTCCTCTCCATGGGGATCATCAGGGTATCCGTGCATACTCTGCGAATCAGGGCTCGCCACTCATCGGCGGTCTCTGCAAAAAAGGAGAAAACAAATTAGAAACAAAACAAGAGATAAAATACAAGAGCAAACAAAAGGAGAGATAGCAACTAAGGAAATCCTAATTAAAAACAAACATTAAAAGGAAGGATGGTAACTTACTCGATCACCAGGCCTCCAGGATGGATCTCTAGGGTCAACACCTGCCACAGATGCCGCCGCTGACTGAGGTGCTCCCCCATGGCTGGAGCAACGTAGCATCCTACAATGGACTCATCCTCCCCACCATGGCCCTGGGAGAGTGGCTCCTCTGAAACCAGAGTAACTCTCTCCGCACTCGCTCACTCCCTCTCTCTACTCGCATGATATCCCCGAGTGTCATGCCACTCAGATCACCGTCCCTCCCGCCTCCTCCTCTGTCTCTCCCCCTGTAAACTCCTCAGACTTGGAGTCTATGTCGATGGGGTCATCGCTGCTATGGGCAGGACCCACAAATCCAAGCAGCAAGGGTGCCCGAGGCGCACCGCCTCCCTCGACGCACGTACCCCTCCCGGCCGCAATAGGAATGCCAGAGTAACAACCGTCCAACCCCGACTCTCTGGACCCTCTCTCGCCTCTCGAACTACTCCGATACTGGGCACTACTGGGGAAGCATGCCCATGTAGGGTAGGCCAAACTGCTGAGGAACTCGGCCAAAGGGGTGTATCTCCACTCACCCCACTCTGTCAATAAGCTGCCCTGTGGTGGAGCAGGAGATCAAAGTAAGAGCCTCCTCACCCCATATACCTACCATGGTCTGATATGGTGTGGCCTCCATGTCATCGGTGGTCAGAGAAGCAACTGGCTGATGAGGTGCTCTGAGCACCGACATATCTATCCATCTGGCTGCCCTCACAGCTCTCGGGATCTGTCACCTCTACACCTCTACCATAAGGAATGAAGTGCTCATAAACCCAACTCATGACCAGGGTCGGGTGGCTCAAAGATTGCCCTGTAAATGGACTACCCTATATAAGTCATGGTAGGTAGTCCCAAGTATGTCTACTCCCCAGGCGTAAATCCGCCATGGCCCTCAATCTGTGCAATGATGGGGGACCAGCAGTATAGTAATGTGTCTCCTCCCTTGTCCCCGATCAATCTCGAGGCAAGGATCCCCATAATAGCCTGGCGAAGCAAGGGGATGGGAAAACTAGGAATAGATCAACTCTGACCCCCTTCTTCGAACCCGTGGAGATGACTGCATCTCCCATATAGGAAGCCCACTGTGCTATCTGGGCCCGTGAACCTGCTGTCTCGAGGGTGAGTCATCTCCCGATGATCGGGACCCCCAGGATACGGTAAACATCCTCTAGTGTGATGGTCCACTCACCTCGACCCCTGGTAATCGGAAGGTGTTCCGATCAACATCCCAATAGGAGAATAAGTCACAAAGAATGTGACTGGATGGTGCAACATGTGGAACGCGTGAGATACGTAGTATCCCGGCCCTCTGAAGAGTGTCCTCCTCATCCTGTGAAAGTGCATCTAGTACTGCTGGGAGCCAGTCACACTCTCTCTCTCGCCCACCGAATGTACTCCTCCCTCACCTGCATACACCCAAAAACACACAAAACAGAGCAAGTTAGCATCCGAGTGATATTAGAAAAATCATGAAAACACATAGAAATGCTAAAAATGCAAAAACAATCTCAAACAGAGTGTTCTTTTGGCATTCTGTTCAAAACCGCCACCCCGAGTGGAGGCGGTTCAACCACCACCTTAAGGGCGGCGGTCGGTTGTAACCACCACCCCCGAACAGGGCGGGCGGCGGTCAGGTAACCGCCACCCTGGGTAGGCGGCGGTGGTCATGGCCCGAAAACCCACGCGGGTTTTATACCCTAAAAGAAGCCTAAAAATGCCAAAAGAGGACCATTTTAACTAAAACAAGGCCTACCCAGTAGGTGCCCCCCTAGATGGACCTTTTGAACCTAACATTTTCAAAAATAACCCCCACGACAAAGATTTTAGCATTTTAAAATTGAGGAGGTAAAAACGATAAATTGAGGAAAACTAACCTGTGATCTCGCGGGTCGATGATCTGCACGCGAGGCATGATCGCTATCTCACCACGAACGTTTTGACTCTACTCTCATAAGAAACCATCACCGTGGGTCCCAGAGCTCAGAATCAATCAAATCAACACACACAAATGAATAGGAAAATGGGCCCACTTTCATATATATAGCAGCTTGACTTGTTTTGAATGTTTTTTTTTCGCAGGTTTGGAGCACCGACGGAGGTAAGTTCTTACCCCCACACAAATGGTACATCCTCATTTCCCATTATTTTAGCATTTATTTTCCGATCTATCTTGTCTATCTGCACTTGAGTTCTCTTTTCATTTTGCACAGAAGCAGAATTTTGATGGCATCATTTCACACACACATGACGTATCTGTATATGACTTCCAACTTCCCATTTCGGGACCGCCATACTGACCCACCGCTTTACGCCTCTTCATGGCTAAAACGCTTCTCCGAGGGGGCAAATATGTACGTACTCCAAAATTGTAAGGGTACTCGCACCATCGAACAACGTAACACGTACCCCAATGATGATACAAGTCTCCTCACAAGGTGTTCGGATCCGGAAAAGCTCTCCAAGTATGCGTTATCATCCCGCATGCCCCGCTTAGCCCCCATGTGCTTTGTTTTTCTTTTTTCCCCTTTTTTGGCCTTTTTCTTCGGGCTATGAAACCGCCGCCCTGCCTAGGCGGCGGTCTCATGACCACCACCCTAAGCAGGGCAGCGGTCCTGTAACCGCCCACCCTACTCAGGGCGGCGGTCCTTTACGCATTTTCCAAAATGCTCTTTTAACACGACTCACGTAAATTTCAACGTTTACTAGCTTTTTTTCACCGCCATAAGCTTGCATTAATGATTCTGGTTCCCTGGAATAGTGTTTTTCCATTGTTTATAGTTTAAGAGATCAATTTGGTTTTTACCTTGGGTAAATGCAAATGCTATAAATAGTTGGCTTGTGCTCAAGCAAATGGCCCCTCAAATTTGCCTCTGAATTTCTCATTGCAATAGATTAGTCTTTCATTTTACTTAGAATTCTTAGTTTCTTTCATTGCATGCTTAGTTAGTGTTGTTTTGTTGTTAGGAAGCCACATATCCATCTTGTGCAAGTGTTGTTGATATTTTATCCAATCCATTGGAGTAGAATAGTTTGTTTTCAATAGGAAGCCATTAAAGTTGCAGGTTTTGTTCTTCAAACAGGATAGTTTCAGGTTCTGGACGTTTTATGTTGCATGACTCATGCAATAAATCCCGCTAGGAATTACATAAGCCAAGCTCTGTACTCTTGCGCTATCCCTCTCCTACTCGCATTATATTCAGTCTGTATCTTAAGTTGCCTTTGTCCCAATATCTACTTCTGTTGATGCTAGCATTACACGCTTTTCTGGATCCACGTGAACACGAAGGAATGAGGAGATCACACTAAGGGGACAAGATCACACACACCATCGATTCACCACTGTTCTGCAGAATCCAGGTTCTAGCTTTCAAAGTTCTAATTAGAATCATATCAAATAGAGTAGTTAATTACTTTATTTCAGTCAATCTTACTTTCGATATTGCCAGGGAAGCTGTGGGGATTGATAGTTTCTGAGAGACTATGATTCTTTCCTCACTTCTGAGGTAGGATCGAGAGTCTTTCAAATAGATTAGATCAGTTATTTCATTGCTTAGAATAGATTTACAACTGCACAGGCAAGTAGCTATACTCGGTTACTTTGTTTGTTTTAAAATTCGACACTAGGTTAATTGTCAATTTCTAGATATATTAAAATAGCTGCTCTTTCAAATTCATTTAAAAATTCATCAGAAAATAACAAAAATATAGAAGTTATATATGTTATAGACATACTTCGCATAGTTAATTTTATTTTGCTGCATTTAGTTTACATTATTGCTTTTGTATGACAATCACGGGACCTAGAGAGCCCAAGGAATACGTATTCGAGCCAATCGTGCCCCAACCCAATCTCATCACAGCCATAACTGATATAGATCAGAATCTCAGGATCCAAGTCTTCCAAACAATGGTAAACTTACAACAAATCAGTTTCCAACTGCACGGGTTAAACATAGAAGACGACCAAGCACACACATTTTGGTCAAATCAACCAAACTACAGATTACCCTAGATTCATATCCACATGACTGTAGAAGGGTTTGAAAGAGAGAAGACCTTTGGTTGTGATCCTTTGGTCCCACAGCCAGACGTAGGAGACACTCTCACAGATATAGATACCAGCTTGAGAATTCAGGTTGCACAAACGCCTGTAAGATATTCTGAGAAGATCGCACAATTATTAATTCTAAATATAGAAGCTGAAAAGGCATATGACTATTGGATATTAGGGATTAGGGATTGATCCCACACATGACCATAGCAGGACCACAACAAATACGAATCTACGGTTGTGACCCACAAATCCCACAGCCCAACGAGCCCATAGGTGAATCAGACATAGATGCTTGGCCTACGACACTAGTATTCATATCTACTCCACTTCCACCTATCATCATCAAACAGCTATCCTTATTAGACATAAAGCAGCTAACAAAGCTAAGGAGTTCTGGACTAGGCCAGAATCACCCATAGAGTCAATTATATTTACCATCCGCCCTATGACCTTATCTAGAGATATACACGAAACTATCCTGTGACATTTTCCACGTATTCCACAACCTATAGACCGAATCACACCAAAGCTCGATATTGATTGGCCTTCTTTGCCTTAGCCAATTTCCACTAGTGCAAGTCATATCGATCTATCATCCCACACATATTTAATCCCCAGTTAGTCGTTGTTAGAGGACCTTCTTTGCCTTAGATTCACAATTTCCACTAGTCATCAACAAATCCAACAAAGTTATCTACATCGTTGTCGGTGTATAACACTTCATAGAAGCATTATTGGGAACCTCAATGAGATGTAGCATCTTCTTTTCACCATACACTTTACAAGGCTACCCTCAATAGGTATAGTGGCAAAAGACATATCCATTTGCACACTACCACCCACACCGGCAGCCCACTTTCTTGATAACAACATTCCCCATTTGGTAGGGCAATCAACAAGAAAATCTAATTTTAATTTATTGCATGGGTAAGCTGCAAGTTGCACTATAAAACCCTTAACACATCCAATCACTAGCACCTCTCTAGAATCCATGGCAGAAGTGCACTTCCCATAAGTAGTTGTCAATTTGATATCTAATTCATTTATGACCTCAAGAGGCATAACATTGCATGATGCTCTAGAATCAAACATACAATTGTGTAACAACATGTCCTTAATAATCAAATTGGTGAAAAGTGGATCTACATTTAGTGGGACTCAACTAAGGATGCCATGACCCCCTTCACCCCACTAATATTAATTTAATTAATTAAATTAAATTAATGCATTATCCTCACTATATTTATTATTTGAATATTTTATTTAAATAATATCCACACATATAGTTCACTTAGACACCTCACCAAGCCAACTCAACCTAAGACCTATTCTTAGTAAGTTGCCATAACTAACTAAGACTTACCCAAACCCTAAAAATCAATGCCTACATTCCCTCTAACCACATTCCCACATGCTCACAAGAAGCTCCCAGTCTAATCCATGGGATAATGACACAAGATCCAAGGAAATCAAGAGGATCTCCCTAGTTTAGTAAACCTAGGAAATCCCACCTTGACCGATGCGTCGATTACCCCTAACCATCATCGGTTAAGCCGACCACCATCGGTTACCCTTTTAACCCTAAACTACCTTATTCTCAAGGTTGGAAAACATTGGGAGAAAAGGTTGATGAGAAAGAACACATCTCAGAGAGATAACACATCTTCGAGAGAAAATTCCAGTGAAAACTCACATGCGAGGAAGGAGATTGAGCATCTTCCTGCCACATGACCATCCCAACCATGATCTCTATCTAATCTATCCAAGCAAAGAGGAGTGTACATGCAGCCCATGCAAAAGATTTCTTTCAGTTGGTGATCACTTGCAACCTTCAAACCCCTCATCAGCACCTCCATCCCTCACACACAGGCATTCAGAATGGAATCCAAGTAAGTATAACATCATACTTTCCTGGTTTATTTCATTTCATCATCATTTTATCATCCATTGTTTATCTTTCCCCTATTGACCTTCTCCAACATTTTCACCTCCATATACCCATTAAAACCTCACCAAATCCTACTCCAGTAACCCAATATTTCACCTCGACTCACCAAAGTCCTTTGTGCAATCACAAAGGAGACCAAAACTTGTTCTGTGACATTTCCAGATCTCATAGTAACCGGCACCTAGCATTACCTAACCACCCATCGGTCACCCCCCCAACCAACACAGGTCTCTCTGTATTTTCCCACATACCTAGAATAGAGACCTACCCACCAATTTCATCTCACCCTCATTCACCTCGTGATCTACCCGAGACCTCTATCAAACTGCGCAGACCCAGAACCAATCATTTGACCTTTGGATTCTATTCTAGCTTAGCTTGTTAGATTAGATCTATTTCTTATTGTGTTTTAAGTGAGATACCTAAATCATTTTAAATAACAATAGGATTTACTTTGTTTACAACATTAAATTGTTTAAAATAGTGGACTGACAGCCATCTAGGAAGTATCACACTTCCCGGATCTAGCATACGCTAGGTAGTTCACTTTGCCCATATTGTTTAATTCCTTCTGGTGGTCTTGTTTTCATTACAGGTAGTTCCTCCTAGCCAAAAGGAAGCTCTCACGATCAGTGTGGATTCGAAAGTCATACGCGCACAACAACCCATCAACCAACATTTGAACAAGGTATTCCTCCTACTGCCCATTACCCTATCTGTTTTTCATCAACACTTCAAAGAAATGATCTAAGAATCAGGTGAAACATTTTGGCATGCCGGTGGGACCCATCCGGGGTTCCTTGCATTTCATTCATTCCTAGGAAAAAAATTGTGTGTTTTTTTCCCTTCTAAAAAGTGTACACACTAATTTTCTTCCTTGGTAATCCACCTCTTCTTTCTATTTTCTCTAAAGGAAACTTTTCTTTTGGTGTAATTAAAAAGAACCATTTCTTCATGTTTTTGCATTGTAGTGAAAGAGCATCCCTCTTCCTCTTCATCTTATTGTGTCATCCAATTTCACATTTTTGATTTGGGTTTAAAAATAAGTGCATTCCATTCTATTTATTGCATTAGCTCACATTAATTGAGGGCAACCTATACACTGGAAGTCATGCCCAGCTGATGGTTGACAAAAATCATAGAAAAGCACTTCTATCCTTTTCTCTTTCTCTGAGTCTTACCAAACCACACAAAAATTCAAAATACATACATTCTTAAACAACATCCTACCTAGAAGAAGTTGTAGGTGATCACACGATCACGACACAGTGGGCACCCACTCACTTGCTGCTCTGTCGAGTCATACTTTAGAGCGAAGCCCACCCCCACCATAACATACCTAAAACCTCACCTTTTAGATCTCCTTCTTTGTAGGAAGCCATCCTCACCAAAAACTCTATTTCACAATTCATGTGTCAGTCCCTAAATAGCATAAGCTAAACAAACATAATAGAAAAGGCACTCCTAGGATCACATTTTCTTAGTGTTTTTGCTTGGCTTGCATTTTGAGGTGAGAGATCACGTTTGTCACTTTTTTGTTCATCCTTGCATGCTCCTCATCATAGCTGGTGTATTCCAGCTTCACCTGAGTGTGCTGGGCCATATCATCATCATTCTCAGAATTTTGGGTCTGATTCTACATCATATTTTAATTCACAACCACTTTCTTTCATCATTGTTTCAATTTCACAATAACCATCGTCATCGGTTACCTTTGACCACCATCGGTTATACCCAACCAACGTCGGTTCCAGTCCTTTTGCTAACCTACTCAAAAGGACATTTTACTTCACTTTCTTCCACTTTTCACAGTCCCCTGTCACTATCATTATTCCCATTGACATTTTAAACATCTTCAGATTTGGCATACCTGTCAGATTTTACCTTCTACCTCATTGTTTACTCACTGTCATTTTCTATAAATAAAGTGGTTACCCCTCACCGCATCGATTTTCCCTAACGGCATCGGTTAGCTTGTTTCACATTCCAGCCACCATTTGGTACTTAATCCACTTTTTGTCACCAGATTCACCTGTTCTCTGTTGTTCTCTGTGTCATTTACAGAGAAGCAACCCTACTACGATCGATCTTGGTTCACATGGTGTTGACCCAAGACAAGCAAGCACCTCATATTTCATGCCAGTTGTCAACCACTCCCACCTAGTCCTTCACCACCTTCCATTTTATCACCAGCCATGGATCCCATCCAGCCTATTACTATCACTACTAGAGATGAGGAGTTCACATGACTCCTTGACCAAAACCCTGTTGCCTTGCAGTTTTACCTTTCCCACTCATCCACTCGAGATGCCTCGGGTCAGTTGATATATGACATGCCCATATCTATCCCCCGACTCTCACCCACTCCCCACATCGGCCCCATCTAGCTCCATGCTGCCCATCCACCTTACCCCCAGTCATTTCATAGTTAGGTCCTATACCCACTATGACTGCCACATCTGTACCTCTGTGGCCCTCATTTACATCCACCATACCCTCGACAACTACCCCAAACACAACCTCATCCACCCCTAATGTCTCACACATACCTGTAGCTACATTACCACCTCCAGTGTCGGTGACCCCTACCCCATTTCAGAACGTGGTTCTTTCCATTCCACAATCATTAGCCCCTATTGCCACTAGGGTTACCATGACCCTTCCACCCCCATATACATACTACCAACAACCTCCCATTTTCATCCATTATTCATTCGGGTACGTACCCCCTATTTCACTACCTTCTTCTCCACCACCCTACATGGCAGCCCCATACACTGAGTGCCACCCCTATTATATGCCCAAAACCAACCTTCTCTCATGCTACAGGAGGCATCCAATCATCACAACCCACCAATGACCTAATTAAATTGATGTTGGACAAGATGCAGACATTGGAGGCATCGGTTTCCGGCTCCCATAACACTCTCACCTATGATGAGATTTGCAATGAGCCTATTCACCCATCCATTCCTATCCATTCATACCCTGCATTGGGAAATGCCTAAATTCAATCATTTCAATAGCAAAAGAAGACCCATAACAACATTTGCGGTCATTCAAACATGGGTGTTATCTGATCACTCATGATGATGCCTTGCTTTTGAGAACCTTTCCCATGTCCCTCACTAGGACTGCATTAGATTGGTATAGTGGGTTACCTAAACACTCTATATTCTCATTCAATCAGGTAGCCCAAGCCTTCTTGGATCATTTCTCTATCAATATCATCAAGAAGGTTACCATGACCATCTATATTCCACACGTCAGTATGAGGACATGAATCTATCACAGATTTTGTCACTCATTGGCGTAGCTTGATCAATCAACTTACCTTCCAACTACCACAAACTAAACTCATCGAGCTCTTCACATGGGCTTGCGCTAGACATATCTCCCGACCTTGCAGGTCCAAACCTTCCGAACATTCGATGAGGCATTCACTATGGCACAAAAGTTAGAGATTCGGGCCATCGAAGAGAAGAAAATCCAATTACGCAATAATAATTCGGCATTCAAGTCGAATGATACCTCTTCTTCTTCCAAACCACAAACCAATTATTCAAAAGCTAAGGGCACCTACTAACACAGTGGTACTCAAGGCCGGCCCAGCTCATCCATCAAATCAGGCTACACCCTCATCTAATCTCTCACCTGTCCAGACTTTTCAATTCAGATGAGAGAGCAAAGTGAAAATATACCCCAATTGGGGAACCTTACTCTTATCTTAGAAAAAATATCAAAGCCGAGCCATCACCCTTCCACCTATAAAACCACACTAGGTTTTGACCCTACTCCCCATGCCCGCATGGTATAAAGAACATGATTTCTGTAACTATCATCGAGTAAAGGGTCATAGTGATGGAAACTACATCACTTTCAAAAATATTGTCCAAGAAATGCTCGAGAAAGGTGAGTTAACTATGGATAATCCCAATGCCACCCCCAACCAAAATCTACAAATCTTCAAAAACCATTTCCCAACCATGCCCCTTCATCCAATCAAACCGGTGAGACATCAACTCACGATACCCATACCCACGAGGTTCACACTATCTTTAATGAGGTACATGTCACCTCCCAATTACCCCATATTCCTTCCATAGAGGAGATCCTAGCCCAAATCCTCCTTCCATTGGAACCAACCTCCCTATGTTCCTTCACCAATAGAGGAACACCTTTCATCTCCTTCATCACCTACGGAGGGGTCTTCCACTAACATTGAGCCCATCTCACCCCTGCTTCACCACTTAGAGAACCTTTACCTACAGTACCTCCTCCACCCATAGAGGAGCTCCCATTATCTCCTCCACCCATAGGAGCACCCATTACCTCCTCCACCCACAGAGGAGCCCATCCCATTCCTCCTCCACTTATAGAGGAGCTCCCATCATCTCCTCCACCTATCATAGACCCAGTTGAGATACCTTTTCCTCTTGGCGAGCATTCTCCATCAGCTACCCAAAATCCCACTGAGACCTACTTTTGGCTCTCTTACCCACGGAAGCTGAAGCTAGCCAATTCCCCATCTCTAAGACACATTTTATGGGAATTTCCATTAGGTCCTCACCAACTCCACCCACAGACATGTCATTCTCACATTTGGCCGATCACTTAGATTATGTGGATAGGGCTTTACTATGGGGGTGCCTCTTACTCCCCATCTCTCACACAGATGCAGAGATCCCTCACTGATACCTCCACTATCTACCCAAACACATTTCACCAATCAAACCAAATACAACCACCTCTATCACAACCCCTTCCACGATACCTGTTAGCACTCAAACCACACCCTTACCCATAACCCAACCTACATCTAAACCCAAACCCACACCTACAACATTTTCCTCAACTAAACCTATTACCACTTTAGGGGTCACCCCGACCACCAGCCTTACTCATCCACCTATTAAACTAGATTTAGCTACATCCTCCAACATCAATACCACACCTACTCTGACACCCAAACCAAAGAAACAAACTCATCGACCTCATACCCCGACCACACAATCACACCCACACTTTCCCATCTATCTTAAGACCTCAGCTACCCAACATGGTCAAGCAACCTTCACCCATCCATAAACCAATAACACAACAACCCATTCCTTCCTCACAAACCTCTAACCTACCCAGGCACACAACA
Source organism: Taxus wallichiana var. yunnanensis (assembly GCA_018340775.1). NCBI lineage: Eukaryota > Viridiplantae > Streptophyta > Pinopsida > Cupressales > Taxaceae > Taxus > Taxus wallichiana. The sequence goes on from CM031239.1 coordinate 892,202,301, forward strand.
TGACTTACACCCACACCTACAATATTTTTACCACCAATACCTCCAATACCCTCAGCTATTTGCTTCACTACCCACTACACTTCAGGTCATTGTCCCTCACACCCCAAGTACCCCACCATCATCTCTACCTTCACATTCACACCCCGTTATCCCCATGGGTAACTCACCCTCTTCCTCCATCTACTTTTCCTTCTAGACCTCATACACCCACATCACCTTTACCCAAGAAGGTGCAACCCAAAAAAAAAACCCCACTACCCCACAATAAGGTAGTCAAAACAACCACACACCCTCCTACCCATCCATCTATCTATACCCCCCCTACCCAAACAAACATGACCCGATACCTAAAACCACACCACACCCTAAACCCATAGCTCGACCCATTCCTACTCTTCCAAAAATAGTTCCTCGACAATCAACCACACCTACACCCAAACCCACGTTCACTTCCCATTGTGATCCACTAGTAGGGTCCTATGCCAAAATTTTAACCAACCTCCTCGAGACCTCTGTTATCACATTACCACCACTCCGACCTTACGACCCCCTCAAACCCAAGCCAAAAGGGTTTGATGATACTAAAATTTGCATACCATCATGTGCCGGGCATGATGATGTGAGAGCTACAAGGCCTTGAAAACCATCCTTATCCAATTGTCCACCCAAAAACCAACTTTGATGATGATGACCTTCTTGATGAGGATCCTTCTTCACCGACACCCATTCCCACACTACCCACTCAACAACCACAACCTCCACCCTCACAGCTCCTAGAGCCACCCCCAAGATTTGAAATTAACATGGTTCACATCAGAGAACTTGCCACGCCACCACCCCAATGTCATTGCGCCCACTCACTCACCTCAAGGCTTTTCTCCTCCAGTAGGTTTTTCCCTTCATGTCATTATACCACTCATCCTACACCTTCTCCATTTTCCAACTCCCCTCAAATCAACATGATACATGTCACTACACATGTGCAGAAGGGAAAAGAAAAGGCAACTGACCTACCAACCAATCCTATACCCAACATACCATCTACACCCATACCTAAAATAACTATCCATGGCCCCACGTACCCCATTTCTAATGGCATCACACATCACACCATGCTCAAACAATTACACCAATCTCCCCTCAAAATGTCCTTATATGACCTCATCCAAACCTCGAAATCCCATCGTCAAGCTCTCATGGAGGTTCTTCAATCTATTGAGGTTTTACCCAATGACCCTACACCCATAGCCTCCATTATCACACCCCATCATGTAGCCTCTCTCACCAAATTACCACCTTCATCTTCACCCCACCTTGTTCACCAAGTGGCCTCCCTTAGCTTCTCAGAGGAGGAGATCGCGCCACACCAAAATGATGACCCAGGACCCAGCCCTCTTCATCTCCATCCACATTGATGACATATGGGTACGCCATGTGATGATTGATGGAGGTGCTAGCATTAACATCATTTCATCCCATGCATTTTCTCAAATGTGCATACCTAAAAATTACATGCATAAACATCCGGTCATGTTGCATTCATTCAACGATGCTATCACCTCCACACTAGGCACTGTCATCCTCACATTCACGTGGGCCCCCACACTATTCCAGAATTGTTTTACATTTTGGAGGGGAATTCCAATATAACTTGTTGCTTGGTAGACCCTGGATCCATGTCATGGGTTGCGTTCCTTCCACTTTGCATCATTGTGTAAAGTTTGAACATGAAGGACACACTTATACCATTCCAGCTGACCCATCACCTTTCAAAACATGCAACATGCTTTACCGACCCAATGATGTGCTCATACCTATCAAGCCATCTACCTCCATGACCAATACCACTTCACCTACACCTCCACCTACCAAGTCTGACCACTTGCTTTCACCACACATACCTCCTCCATTCCTACCACTTACTACTATAACCTCCATGGCTGACCCATTAGCTTCCCAATCCATTAACTCCACCTCCGCATCGACCTCGACACATCATCCATTCCAGCTACCTACATACTAACCACTGATCCCTTGGAAGGTGTTTTTCAATGCCTCACTCTGGGAGTACCGCCTATATAGTGTCAACACATTCCTTACTCCACAGGAGTATGGAAGCCTTCACCAACACCTCTCTTGATGATCACCGTATAGGAGAATGCCTCCTTTATGGTCCTCCTCATCTTCGTACTAGTCTCACCTATGGGGGACTTGATACTACCACTTACACACCTAAACCACCATCACAAACCCACCCATTTTCCATTGACTTCCAATCACTTACCAATCACCATTTTTCACCCACACCTTCCTACCACTTGTGTGGAAGGGTTTTGGTTTTGGATTTTATGAGCAAGGCCACCATACCATTATTCCATGTACCACCCACAAACATAATGACCATAGTGGTATCGGCTTCCCCAAACCTCCTACCAAATAGGCCCACATTGAACTCATTGAGGACCCTAGCCCTTCTCCACCTTCATCTTCATCACCACCTTCACCCACTCCACCTTCATCACCACCTCACACCCAAGAGAGTCGATGGATCCTGAATCTATCCCCCTAACTTTTTTTTTTAAACACCATTTCCTTGGGGCCTTTGACTTATCAACGTGAAGGTGAGGCCCCTTCCACTCTTCCATTCCTATATCCTGAAATGATCGATGATGACACACCTATAATTAACATCATTCAATGTCAGGATGATGAATCCATACTCACCTACCTTGGTGTAGAAGACTCATATATTCATCGGTCATTACCCTCTGAGATGCAAACCATGTTGAATGAATCACTATCGAGATCAACATTCATACTCAGGATGACCCACATCCTAAAGATCGGACAATCTTTAGATGTTGTTGAACAGAGAAGCCATCACTTCTTTTCTCTGAGATCATAACCACACTTTCACTTGGTCTTATGCAGACATGCCCGGTATTGACCCCACCATAGTGGTCCACAATATCATAACCATTCCCGATGCCAAACCTATCAAACAAAAGCTGAGGAAAATGCACCCTCGCATTGCTCTTCTCATCAAAGAAGAACTTCAACACCTTCTTTCCATTTCCTTCATCTTACCCATTGATTATCCTCATTGGATTTCTAACATTGTCCTATTACTAAAGCAACAGGGGACTCCACATTTGCATGGACTTCCATGACCTCAACCTAGCCTTCCCCAAAAGATGACTTTCCCTTGCCCAGTATTGATCAACTGGTTGACCTCACCACTGGTCATGAGATGCTATCACTCATGGATGGCTTCTCGGGTTATAACCAAATTTTTCTTGCCCCAGAAGATCAACACAAGACCACATTCATCACCCCTTGGGGAACCTTTTACTATCGAGTCATGCCTTTTGGCCTTAAAAATGCTTGGTGCCACATATCAACATGTTATGACTTACATCTTCCATGATATCATGCATCACATATTGGAAGATTACGTGGATGATCTCTTGGCCAAATCTAAATGTCACTCTGAGCACCTCACCATCCTCAAAACCATCTTTGACCACCTCATTAAATATTATCATCTTTAACCTAAAAGTGTGTCTTCACGGTTCTCTCAGGAAAGCTCCTAGGATTTATTGTTTCCCTCCATGGTATAGAAGTTGACCCTGCTAAAGTCAAGGCCATCCTCAAATGCCTCCACCTACTAACCTTTTCCAACTCCATAGCCTGCAAGGTAAATTGCAGTCCATTCACCATTTCATTTCACAATTATCTTGATCGGTGTCAACCATTTCATCATCTTCTTAGGAAGGATGTCTCCTTTAAATGGGATGATGACTATCACAAAGCTTTTGAGGCCCTAAAACAATACCTTCTCCAACCACCCATACTCATTCCACCTAAAGATGATCAACCTTTTTACCTATACATATCAGCTACTGATCATTCCTTGGGAGCCATGCTCACTCATCGTGATGAACAACACAGGGAGCAGGCTGGTTTATTACATAAGCCATACTCTTTTGGACTATGAAACCCGATACAACCATCCAAAAAAAATTTTCTTAGCCTTAGTTTTCATTGCCACCAAACTCCGCCATTACCTACTCAACCACAAAACCTATGTCGTGACCAACACCAATCCCTTACACTTCATGTATGCCAAACCTTATCAAAATCAGCATGTGTGATGGCTTATGCTTTTAGCTGATCTTGACCTCAAATTCATTCATCAAAAGTCCATCAAGGGCCAAGCTATCACCGACCAACTGGACCAACTGCACCTATTTCTTGCGGGATCAACCTCTAATTTTGACTTTCTGATGAGTCAATTGCTACTCTTTCCCTGGATGAACCCCCTTACCAAATGACACTTTTCTTCGATGGTTCCAAGTGTCAGTGGGGGGGGGGCTGGTATTATCCTCATTCCTCTAGATGGAGAACCCATGCCTTTGTCTTTCAAACTAGACTTTGAATGCACCAACAATATTGCCAGTACGAAGCGCTCATACTAGGTCTCCAAGCCACATATGCCCTAGATGTCAAATCAATCAACATCTTTGGTGATTCACAATTGGTCATAAACCAAGTCAATGGTATGTACCAATGTCATAATGAGATACTTCAAAAGTATAAACATCATGTAGACATACTTTTGACCACCTTTGATCGTTACACCCTTCAAACCATCCCACGTTCAACCAACAAATTTGTAGATACCATGGCCTGCTTAGCTTCCCAAATACCCACTTCCCCTACCGATTCCAAAATATTTGTCACCATACAATGCCTCCATTCACCTTCTTATTTACCTCATGATGTTTACTCAATCAGAACCAACACCCCTGACCCGAGTGACCTTTGGTATAAACAATACTCCGACTACCTTTCTCTCTCCATCTTACCTCCTGATCTCACCCATAATGGACAACGTGCCTTCCTTAAAAAGGTCTCTCATTTCATCATTCTGGGGGACTCCTCTATAAACATGCGGCTTTGATGGTATTCTCTTACGATGCCTCACAAGTTCTGAAATTCCTTATACCATTAAGGAGGTTCATGATGGCATATGTGGAGGTCACTTTAGTGGCCTTGTTGTTGCTTAAGCGTATTCTTCACCTAGGCTATTATTGGTGACCCTTAACCATGATTGTTGTGACTATGTCAAATGTTGTGTAAAATGTCAACAACATTCCAACCTTCATCATACACCCAGTCATGCCTTACAGGTCACTCGTGACCTTTGGCCCTTCTCTCAATGGGGTTTGGATCTTGTCGGAGAAATCAATCCTCATTCTTCCCAATGCCATCAATGGATCATAACTACTACCAAATACTACACAAAATGGGTGGAAGCCATACCACTCATCTCCATGAAAGCCAAGAAAATATGTGAGTTCATTAACCATCACATCATTTGTCACTTTGGTGTTCCTCATCACCTCATCACTGATAATGGAAAACAATTCAAAAACAAAACATTGCAAAAACTTTGTGACACCTTCGACATTCAACTTAGTTTCTCATCACCTTATTACCCACAAACCAATGGCCAAGCCAATCCACTAACAAAACCCTCAACAAAATTCTCATGAAAGTGGTTGATGATACTTGGGAAGGATTGGCATACGCACATTCCTTTTTCTCTATGGGCATACCACACTAGTATTCACACTTCCACTTGCCACCACACCCTTTTCTTTGTCTATACTGTACAGAGGTTCTTCCTCTCAAGTCTAGATCCCCTCACTCCACATTTCTCTCCATGACATGCTCACTGATGATGACTTTCATTAGGACCACTTAGCACAACTAGAGTTATTAGATGAATGTCATCTTAACACTCTGGATCACCTTCAAGTTTACCAACAACGTATCAAATGTGCTTATGACAAACATGTTCATGAATGAACCTTCCAAGTCGGTGACCTTGTCTTGAAAGAAAATCAACACGTAACCAAAGCAGAAAAAAGTAAACGGGGAAAATTTTCTCCTAATTGGCTTGGACCATACATCATAACTCATACCTATGGATCAGGTGCCTATCATTTATCCTCACTTGATGGTAAACCCAAACCTGAGCCCCTTAACACATTACATCTTTGACCATTCTATTGTTGACTCATTGTCCTACCTCACCCTTTGTCTCTTTACAGGCTCATCCCTTGAGCACTATCCACTCCATACACCTCCCTAATGATTAAACAAGAATCATGTGAGTACCCATCACTTGTTATCTTCTCTTGAATATGTGTACCATGACACTGCACATAGCATGATTCTCATGGATACTTTTCATCTACCTTTAGATGAGATCCCATGGTCATTCCACCTTGCCTTTTGAACAAGAGTCCTATCCTCCACCTTGGTCTTGTCCATGATTTCAAAGACCTCACATGGGACCAAACTCCTTGAGTCAAACTTCTAATAAAAGATGACTCCCTCAAAAGGACATCTTCCTCTCGACAAAATTGCTGCTATAAATAGACTACTCCCTCGAAGGACAACTATGTGAAGCTTTTAAAAAAAAAAAAAAGAGAGAAAACCAAAGCTTCCCATCGATCAACTTCACGAAGACCTCAAGGAGTACCATATTATTTATCCCATATAGACTTCCCACATCGATCAGTCTATCAAAACAAAAAAAAATTTAGTCATGGACTTGCCCATTGTGACCTAGGACCCCTTGCCCAAAAGCCCTGTCACTCAAAACATATAAAATTAACTACCTTTCACCCTCCTTACCATTTCCACTCTCATTTCCTCAATTTCCTCAAGGGACATCTTGGAATTTAGACATTTGGTGATCCTGTGACTACCTTCATCATAGAACAGTTAATCATGCAATGTCTTTTCGGGTCTTATGTTCATCACCCCCTCCAAGGTATGATCTACTCGGTATGATCCTACCCAATCAGGTGGCTTTATTTCCCCCTCTTATCTTTTAACCATCTTTGTTTACATTTTGATTACCTTATACAGACTTGGTCCTCGATGCTTACCTTTTAGGTAATCCTCCCCTTTCACCATAATCACCTTCACCTACATCCTTTTACCTATAATCTACCCACACCTATTAAACCTAAACCCACAACATGCCCAAAAACCTACCAACTCATTTTCATATTCTTCCCTAGCTCATGGGAGAACTACATCGGCTTGAGGTCCCTTTTCACCGGGACTATGTAGGCAGCACTCCGAGGGCATGGGGCCCTTGGAGGTTAGCTCGGCCATTCTCTACCCTAAAACAATTCATCAACCATGCCTAACTCACCATTTACATCACATTTCACTTAGTTCCCCTTTTATAACAAAATTGGAAATTAAGCCACATACATAACAAGTTGCTTACCACAACATACATTTATTACACCTACCATCTCTCTATCATCACTATGCATAGATTATACAACATTTCACATATGACCCATAGTATCATTCATTGCCAAAATAATGAATCATAACTAAACCTACTTTCAACTCAATGCCATAAATCCCATGCCTAATGACTCAATCCATGCCTAAACCTAACTCTGCCTAAACAAACTCAACCATGCCTAAACTCTCAATCCATGCCTAAACCTTCACTCTCAACCATGCCTAAACTAACTCAATCCATGCCTATAACCTGACTCGATCCATGCCTATACCACTAACTCGATCCATGCCTATAACCCCATGCCTAACCACTCCATGCCTAAACCAACCTAACTCCATCATGCCTAACTCAACTCACCTAATTTCAATCCACATTAAAGTAATCCATATCTCATCTAACACAAGCCATAAACCAATGTCTCATAAACACATCAACAAATCACAAAATACCATGTATCTCATCATATAAATCAATAAATGTGTATCTCAATATACATGTCTATCTCATCATGTCCATCATCTCAAAATGTCGGCATCATGCGCATATATATATATATATAATACAAAATGTCATCGGCACATGTCATCAGTGGTCTCATATATATAAAAAAATGAATGAATCAATACAAAATATCTTCAAAATACACGCAGGCCGGTATATGCTCAAAATATAAAAAAATCACTCATACATCCTCACTATCTTTGGCACGCAGGCGGTATGTGATAAAAAATACAACTATCTTTGGCACACGCAGGCTGGCATATATATCAAAAAAATCACTAGTATACATCAAAAATCAGGTGACCACATCTCAGGCATCTCACCGGATGTCCTCCATCTCTGTGTCACCTACACCCTCGGCCTCTGTGTCCCTATGGCACCTCACCTAGCCTGCTTCACCATGCACCTTGGTGGCCTCTCCTGATCGGGCCTCGAGCTCATTGACCTCCTGTGCTCTCCACACTATGTGTGTGGGATCTCATCCTCTCACTGGATGCCTGTTGTGCCTGTACTCTCCATAGGATAGGAAGTCTATCCCAGGCCACCATGAGTTGATCTTGATAATATCTCACCTCACCTAGGGCATCCCATAACCTAGATACAGGCATGGTCTGTGGTGGTCCCATAGGTCTCGGCCCCTATACCTACCCTACCTGCACCTACCCTATACCTACAACCCTACTTGCTACCTGATGTGGACTGGGACTAGCTCCTATGCTGTGGTGGTGGTGCCCCCCTGCCTGTGCTGTATCTGGGCCTGTAAGGCCCCAATATGCTGGGGCTATGGCCAACTAGCCTGTAAACCTACCACCTTGAGCCAGTAAAAGGCTATCCACTGACCATCTCTATCTCCATCTCTCTCCTCCTCTCTCCCCTCCTCCTCCTCCATGATCTGGCTGTAGGACTAGCCACCTGTACTCATAGCTCTACTACCTCTACCTCCTCCCCTCAGGTAGTGTGTCTGCAGTAGTATACCTATCTGGGTAATCAACATTACCTACCCCTATAGGGCATCTCTCTACACTAATGGTAGCTAAGTCAGGCTTGCCCCAGTCTAGGTGGTATGGCTCATAACTGAGCCACCCACCACTTCCTATACCTATCTGTACATCATCGGCATCATCTATCCACCGATCCACTTGGCTCCTCCTCCTCCTCCTAGGCACTTTGTAGGCTGTGGTAGAGGTAGAGGCCTCTCCACATCATCTCTCTGATACTGTGGGAAGGATGGAGGAATATCTTGTATAAGCCCAAACTACCATCGGACCCTGATCTACTGGGATCATCTCATCCTCCCCAACACGGTGACCCTGTATCCACCTCTCTAGCTAGAGCTCAGCTAGCTCCTCATGCATGTGCCTATATGAGGGGAATCCCACATATGGCCTCTAGATAATGTCCACTCTAGACAACCCCTCCAACAACTACCAAAAATGGGCCACATCATATGTCGGCCTATCCGATCTCTCTCTCTCCTACAACCGGCACCCATCTCTATATCCCACCCACACAGATCTCATGGAATGCATCTACTCGGGGGCATCCCTATAGGTCAAACACAGACTATGTGCTCATAGGCCCAACAGTGTAGTATAAATGTACAACACAGGCTAAACTGTAACAACCACCCATATGCCCACAACTCTCGTATAGCTACACCAAGAATGTTGGTGCCTAGGAAAACTAGGTCTCCTCTACCATCATATCATGGAGCACCCCCATCAGTGATCGGGGAAAGCATCCACCCTCTGCATCTGGCAGTGCATAGCAGCACACTACCTCCATCAATAGAACCACTAGCCTCGTCTCATCCGGATGGGCTAGGTACATCTCACCATAGCTCAAACTGGTGCTATGGAATCTCAGATCCACTTCCCCCCTCACCAAAAACTATCCCGATCAGCTCCTCTGAGGCCTCGGAGGAGATAGAGTAAACCTGGGCACCCAATATGGGTAACCAAAAATCTGGAACACGTCCTCTAGGGTGATAGTCATCTCACCCATCGGAAGGTGGAACGTGTTGGTCACGGAGTCCCATCTATCGATGAGCATGTGACCATCAAGTTGGGCTACCAAACAACATGTCGTAGTGCCAAATCCCACTCAAGCCCACTGCCTCCACATGTTGCAGCTCCAAAGGGGTCATTAAGCCACAATGTCACCAGTAGAGGTGGAACCCTATCCGCATGTGTAACTATGCTCTCTCCCCTACATCCAATCCAAGCACGACATTAATCCACATTTACCATGACCATATTCACCAATTATCATTACCCTCCACCCTATTTTTACCCTACCCATCTCAACTACCTAACCTACATCACTTTTTCACCCTTGTGCCTAAAATCCTGACCGGTACCAGTTTATTCTAACCGACTTCGGTCACCTTTAAACCAGCATCGGTCACCTGTTTGGTGACCACTACTAGTTCATCTTTACCAACCACGGTTACCACTTAACCGGCATCGGTCACCTGTTTGGTGACCGATCCCGGTTCTACCCAACCGATGCCAGCCAAGCTTGACCAACGCCGGTCACTTCATCTTCGTCGAAAAAAATTCCACTTCCCAAACCCCCTTTTTAAAAAACTCTCCCACCCCCCTTTTACCCCACCTACAATGACCTACACTACCCCAAGACCCTACCCACCCCACCTATACAATTTACTACCCTCCCCCCCCTTTTTTTCCATTATTCCCCCCCCCCACCCACATTTTATTTTTAACCACCCACAAAAAACAAAAAACCCACAAAACCCTACAAATAACAAATACCAAAACCTCTAATCTATCTAATCACCAATCTAGAGTTAGGCACTTACCTCATCACACTACCATCCATCTCGGTGGCACATGTTCTGCCACTATGCTGTGCGTGGTGGTCCACCCGATCCCTCTCTAGCCTCTTCCATCACCGAATAACTACTCACAACCTCTCGACCAATCAAATCTCTCGCCCTGATCCCATGGACCCGCTACTCACCCCCAACCCTCATCAAATCAGATTGTCCACTCACTCATCTCCCATTTCCTCCAGACACTTTTTTCTCTCTTTTCTCTCTTTTTTTCATTTTTCTTCACTTCACAAATAACAAATGAATAATAAAAATGTGGATTTTTTGTTTTTATAACCCACCCGACCTAACCGACATCGGTTACCATTGACCGACATCGGTCGCGTGCCCTACCTAACCATCATCGTCGGTTTTCCTATACCGATGTCGGTTATCCATGACCGCCATCGGTCACCCTCACCTACACATTGCCCTTACTTTTCCCTTTTACCCCACCCTTTACCTTGATCCTTTACCCCATCCAACCTTTACCCAACCCATTACCTTACCTTTCTGACCTCATCACTTCTACCTACCTTTTTGTCTCCTTTGGGGACTTCTTATTCTTTTACCCCTACCTTGGCCTTACCCATGCCATGACCTAGATATTTGGACCTGGACCATCACTAGTGACCTTTGACCTCATGTGTTCACTATACCTTGCGGCATTATTACCTGTGTTGATTGACCTAATGACCTTACCTAGCCTATTATCATGACCATTTTTATCCTGACCCTACCTTTGGTGTACTAGAACATACCTAAACGTTCCTACACCTAACCTACGTTGTGTTTCCTGACCATATCCTATACCTTGGATACTGGATTCACTTCAACCTTGTTTGGATAAACCTATCGACCTTAGACGATGTAGAGTTTTCCTACTCTTCAACCCGGTAGCATGCTTTGCAGTTTATACGTGTGCGTGTGTTTGATTGTTGCTACCTTTGACCCTGACCCATTACCTAGATTTCCCAGTAGACCTTTCACCCTTTTCCCCATGCCCACTTTCCTTTTCCTCACATTTTCCTTTTATCAAACCACTCACCACTTCACTTCTTTTTGCCTCATCGTCAGTTCTGGTTTGAGGGGATCACCTTCACCCACACATGGGGCAACCACATCTTATTTTTGTTAGCGTCACTTACCAATACAAGCTACGCAACAAAAAAAGGGGAAAATGTAGACACTAAAATTAGGTCACACTCCCCTTTGGTCCCTCGACAATAAGCACCCTTTATTACATTTACCTAGCCATGACCCCCTTCACCCCACTAAATTTAATTAATTTAATTAAATTAATTTATTATCCTCACTATATTTATTATTTAAATATTTTATTTAAATAATATCCACACATATAGTTCACTTAGACACCTCACCAAGCCAACTCAACCTAAGACCTATTCTTAGTAAGTTGCCATAACTAACTAAGACTTACCCAAACCCTAAAAATCAATGCCTACATTCCCTCTAACCACATTCCCGCATGCTCACAAGAAGCTCCCAGTCTAATCCATGGGATAATGACATGAGATCCAAGGAAATCAAGAGGATCTCCCTAGTTTAGTAAACCTAGGAAATCCCACCTTGACCCGACCAATGCTCGGTTACCCCCTAACCATCCATCGGTTAAGCTTAAGGACCACCACCACCATCGGTTACCCTTTTAACCCCTAAACTACCTTATTCTCAAGGTTGGAAAACATTGGGAGAAAGGTTGATGAGAAAGAACACATCTCAGAGAGATAACACATCTTCAGAGAGAAATTCCAGTGAAAACCCACATGCAAGGAAGGAGATTGAGCATCTTCTCCTGCACAGCCATCCCAGCCATGATCTGATCTATCCAAGCAAAGAGGAGTGTACATGCAGCCCATGCAAAAGCTTTTCTTTAGTTGGTGATCACTTACAACCTTCAAACCCCTCATCAGCACCTCCATCCCTCACACACAGGCATTCAGGAATGGAATCCAAGTAAGTATAACATCATACTTTCCTGGTTTATTTCATTTCATCATCATTTTATCATCCATTGTTTATCTTTCCCCTATTGACCTTCTCCAACATTTTCACCTCCATATACCCATTAAAACCTCACCAAAATCCTACTCTAGTAACCCAATATTTCACCCTCGACTCACCAAAGTCCTTTGTGTAATCACAAAGGAGACCAAAAGCTTGTTCTGTGACATTTCCAGATCTCACAGTAACTGGCACCGGTTACACCTAACCATCATCGGTCACCCCTGACCGACATCGGTCTCTATATTTTCCCACACAGCCTAGAATAGAGACCTACCCACCAAATTTCATCTCACCCTCATTCACCTGTGATCTACCCGAGACCTCTATCAAACCTGAGACCCAGAACCAATCATTTGACCTTTGGATTCTATTCTAGCTTAGCTTGTTAGATTAGATCTATTTCTTATTGTGTTTTAAGTGAGATACCTAAATCATTTTAAATAACAATAGGATTTACTTTGTTTACAACATTAAATTGTTTAAAACAGTGGACTGACAACCATCTAGGAAGTATCACACTTCCCGGATCTAGCATACGCTAGGCAGTTCACTGCCCATATTGTTTAATTCCTTCTGGTGGTCTTGTTTTCATTACAGGTAGTTCCTCCTAGCCAAAAGGAAGCTCTCACGATCAGCTGTGGATCTGGAAGTCATACATGCGTGCAATAACCCATCAACCAACATTTGAACAAAATCCCGAGAAATCTGTAGTAATTTTTTCATTTATTAATTCACAAAGTTTCTCCTTCTTTGTGAGCTTTTAGAACACCCCACCATGCACACATCATCATCAGGTGTCATCATCAGCTTCCTCAACTTCTTTGTCTTCATCACATGGGAATGTGGCAAGAACCATCTATCTCACCACTCAATTTCATTGGCTTCCTCCATAGCAATAACTCTAGCGAGTCGAAAGGATCGGGCACAATTCTATTCTCACGGGTTTGGGGCTGTCTTCATTTCCTAATCCCATGGGTCCTTTTCCTCTCACATCGATCTCTCGATCACCCCTAGGATGATTGGAAAATATTTCTTGACCTTGTGCTTTATGTTGACCTTGGGAACCTTGTCCAATCCCCTTCTCTACCCTAGCCAGTTTGTAGGATATTTCCTTAACATCTCCGGCCAAAGTTTTTACAACCTCCTCCAGATCCACAACTTTACTTGACTGAGGATTATCTAGATTGATCATCTTGATGCCTTCTCTCTTAGGAGGTTTACCAATTTCCTTGATGTTATTCTCAATCTATAAAGCCATGGTGAAGGATTGCCTCAATGTTGTTGGGTTCTTGTCTCTTAAATAATAGGCAACTTTCTTATCAAAAGCATCAGAGTATTTTATTAAACAAGAAACAACACTTTCCTCAGATCACAAGAAGCCTATTTAGGGCCTTATTGAACCTTGTATTGAATTCATGAGTAGACTCATTAGGATTCTTTTTTATATTTTCAAATTCTAATAAAAGAAACCTAGGGTCTATTTTATCTCCATACTTGTTGTCCGCCAATTTCCGCTCCCCTTTTTTTGAAATCCAATTTCATGAAAATTGAAGTCTTGCCATGGAGGAATTCATGTTTCAAGCCCCTCAAGTGCTCATTTTGATCCCCCATGACGTTTTATGCATTTCCTCAGTTTGCGGCCATTATAACGTTCTATCTATTTCTCATGGATGGGAGGGGGTTTATGATCTTAATGTAGACACCAAATTCGTGTCTTACGACCCTTGTGACCCGCATCCCATTTCGCAACCTAACCTCATTACCTAAACCTTACACAATTATTTATTAATTACCTCATAATTGATAAATCCACATCGCCTTACCCGCCACCTCACTTGGCCACCTCACCATGACCTAGCCCTAACCCTAAACTAACCTAATTAGGACCCATGACTTGGTCTAGACTCACATCCATAACTAATGCCTCCTTACTCGCACCCAAAGCCGACCTCCTAGCCACTTGACCAAGCCCGCAATCGATCTCTCAGAGAAAAGCGGATAAGGTGGGCTATTTTACTAAAAATAGCCTACTTTTTCCTTACCGATGCCGGTTCCTACTACCACCACCGCTCTGTTACGCGACCGCCATCGGTTCCTCGTAAATGGGCTCCCCAAACCAAAACAACGGATCGGAATTTCATTTTGGGAGATCAGCAAAAGGATTTCTGGATCAAGCGAGGGCATTGCGAGCGAGGAACAGAGTCCAGACCTTCACTTGACCAAGCAGAGACGAGTGAAAATACTAGACGTGTTTACAGCAAAGGAGATCAACTTGCACCTTCATCAAAACCAGTAAGTTACATCTTGCATGTCCTCCATTATAACATTTCTTATGCTTCTTGGATCTCAGCGCTCCTAAATCCATTTCTGAATCCATTATCCAACGTACCATTGCCTCTAACTATCATTCTTTAGTTTCTAACCATCCCATTTCCTAATACTATCCAAAAACCAGCCATTACAAACACCACAACCAGCCCAGAAGATCCTAGAACCCACCGGTATCGGTTATCAGTAACCGCCATCGGTTATAGGTAACCGACATCGGTTCCTTTTGATCAAAACCAGAAAAAAACAGCCCTTCCCTACCTGGGCCAAATGCCAAGCAATTTAATTGATATTTTACAGTCTTTTGTGTTAATTCACGTTAGCAGGGAAACTGACCACCTTCGAAAGGAAGTTTTACATTTCCTGGGCCCAAGGCAGTTTCCTCATTTATTGTTTAATCAAATCTTGTGGTCTTGTGTTCTTATTTGCAGGTAGTCCTTCCCAGACAAAAAGGAGTTCTCCGCAGACAACCTGATCTTTCTCTACGGTACGCGCACATCATCTCGACATTCTACAGGTATTCCTCCTAACCCTAACCTTATCTGTTTCTAAAAGGAACGAAGCATTTTCCTAGTGAAACATTTTGGCACGCACTTAGGGGACCCATTTTGGGTTTTTCTTTATTTCTTGCTTGCTTTCATTATAGGGAGCATACTTGCTATTTTCTTCTTCTAAAAATATTCACGAGGTATTTTTTTATTTTGGTAAAGGAACTTGCTTTGTTTTTGCGTCTTGCATTAGTGAAAGCCATCTCTTTTGCTTCATCAAATATAATTTTCGATTTGGGTTTTAAAACACATGCATTGCATTCCTGCCTGTTGTTTTTCAATTCTAGCGAACATAGATTAAGTAATGGGTCGTACACGTGGGGGTGATATCCACGGTATTGACAGGAAATTAACCTTAGTTTCACTGCACAACACATACCGAATCACTTCACAATTAACACAACAGCTCAAACATCCCCCCTTTTCCGTGGTATTCCTCCGCCCGATTGAGGTAGCCTTATAAGCCAAAACAAACTTGACATTTCCCCTAGGTCTTGTTGTTTAGGATTCTGACATCATCTTACGTCTAAAGGCATAAGCCCACGATAACTAAAATTAACCCTAGGGTTAGTCTCTAGATTTGCGTGTGCCTCTTGCTTGTTTTCAAATCCTGTTTTCTCTGTCATACTTTGTCTTCTGTGATCAATAAATTGATAAATATACTCAATGTTGCTAAAAATCAAATTAGCAGCCCTTTGTATCTTCTTATCCTAGATTTTTGACACCGGCATCGGTTAAGAGACCGACGTCGTTTTCCCCGTGACTGACACCTGTTAGTAAACCGATATCGATTCGTCTCCATCACCCCGACAAACCAAAGAATCTTGCCAAATTCATCATTTTGAGGTTGTTTTTGTTCTTGATAGATTGAAACTTTACCGTGAACTGCTTGTCCATGGTTGTTATCACTTTCAAAGCAAGCCGCTGCCATGGTTTCACACGCTTGCTCTCGCTTTTTTGCTCGAATCACCCCTTCACCTTCTGTGGGAATCCTACGATACCGGTGAGGTTCCTAAAATCCGGTGGGAGATAAGGACTTTGCCAAGTTTCGGATGCTAATTCCAAAGGCTGCATAATACTATTTGTCTCATACCCCGACCGTACACTGATGGTCAGCTCCTTGTAGGTATGCCTATCGGTATAGCTGCTCATTTGGCTCCCACTCCGCCTGGTAATACCGCCTTGCTTCCTGCATCTCTAGCCCCGTCTCCCAATCTGACAGCTGCAGAGGTTCATACCACCCCGATTAGCTTTCCTTTTGTTAATCTTGGACCCCACGTATCGTTACCACCAACTGCCCCTACCTCATCTCTTTTGCAGACTGCTCCATTCATGACTTGCTCTCTGCCACCTATCCACACGAGCTTTCCTTCTCAAGCTCCGCCTACCTTTTCATTCCCATACACGTATCCAGTAACCTCAACACCTTATATGGGACATCCCTATTCTGGTGCACCATCATCTCATCCAACCACTGATTTCATCAAACAAATGATGGATAAAATGCAAAATCTGGAGGCTTCGGTTTCGGGAAGTCGTAGCGCCTTGACATACGAACAAGTTTGTCGGGAGCCCATTCACCCTTCTGTCCCCCTTCATTCATATCCTCCTCAATGGGAGTTGCCGAAATTTACTCATTTTAATAGTAAGGAGGATCCTCAACAACACTTGCGATCATTTAGACATGCTTGTTATTTGATTGCCCATAATGACGCTTGTTACTCGCACCTTCCCTATGTCCTTATCAGACCCGCCTTAGAGTGGTACAAAGTTGCTTTAACCCAAAGACTCGATCTTCTCTTTTAACCAACTAGCCCAATCTTTCTTGGATCATTTCTCCATTAACATTGCTAAGAAAGTATCTATCACCGACCTTTATGCCATCCGACAATTCGAAGACGAATCTATCGCAGATTTCGTGGGACGATGGCACGGCCTTATCAACCAACTTACATATGCCTTGCCTCAAACCGAACTTATCGAACTATTTACGCGGGCTTGTGCTAAGCACATCTCCCCTACCCTCCAAATTCAAACTTTCCGTACATTCGACGAGGCCTTTACTATGGCTCGAAAACTAGAAATTCGAGCCTTAGAGGAAGAGAAATTGCGGTTGCAAGCAACAAGAACTCCACTTTCAGAACTCCTGATTCTACCAATAAACCAAATACCACCACTCCTCACGCGTCCACCTCTTCTAAATCAAAAGGAGCTGTCCACGCGGTGATGGTCAAATCCCAACCACCGTCCAATACTCCACCAAAAACCACTTATAAATACAAAGCCGAGCCCATCAACTACACTCCCTTGGGAGAAACCTATGGTGTGATATTGGAGAAATTGCTCAAAGCTGGGGCTATCACCTTGCCCCCTGTTAAACCTCACTCCGGGTTTGACTCCACCCGCGCAATACCTTCCTGGTACAAAGAAAATGACTTTTGTAACTTTCACCGCGTAAAAGGACATAGTCATGAAAACTGCAAGATGTTGAAAAACATAGTGCAGGAAATGGTTGACGCAGGGGATATAACACTCGATAATCCTAACGCCCCTGCTAACCGAAATCTGAAAATTTTCAACAAGCCATTCCCGAATCACTCGTCCAACAGTAACGTGAACCAAGATATCTTAGCCGAGGAGAGTGTTCATGAGATCCATGCAGTCTTCGATTCTCAGCCAAAAGCCTCTATTGAAAATTTTTTAAATCAAGCCTCTCCACCAACACAGGAGTTTGAATCTCCTTCACCACCATCAAGCCAAAGTGAAATTATTCCTTTACCCATAGAAGAGTTAACTGCCCGGACTTCTCTTCTCATCAACGAGTCTTCTTACACCACATCCCTACAAGACTGTGAGCGGATGCTATCTAATTTATCTATTTCCCAAACGTCCCCTTCTACCACTCTTGTTACACAAGAGGAAGGCTCACCACTCCTTTTGACATCCTTAGACGAGAAATCTCTTACACTGACATCACTAAATTCTTTAGCCATGACAGACCCTCTCCAACATGCCCTTCTGCCTATTAGTCCCTCATCACCTAAATCTTTTCAACGACCAGTCGACCTCTTAACATCTATGGATACAAAGGCCTCATCTACCCCACTCAGTATCACTCCCACAAAGGGGACTCGGAATCACAACCCACCTTTCTTCCATACCAAAGTTCATATTCACACGTGAGGACTGTCATTCCGCAGAAGATAGACAGGCCCTATGGGAACGTCTGAGCAGGCCATGTTCTACTCAAATGCAAATGACCAATCCCGATGCCTCCACCATATACCCGAAGTGCCTACAAAAGCTTAAAATGCCCATGTTCTCACCTTCACCCCCCTCACCTCTACCGAATGCCCCTTCCACTTCTATTAACTTAGCCAAATCTTCCCCTACGCTTGGGACCTCACCAATGCCCAGTCTAACACACCCGCCTAAGCGACTCGATTTATCCAAAAATAAACCCACCCCGCCACCTAGAAGACGAACGCAATCCGTGCCTCTATCACAATTAAAACCCTCATCGTCACACCCACCTTCCATATTGGGACCTCATCCCTCCACCTTACACCAATATATCATACCTCCTTTGTTTTCTTCAAAACGATCTACGCCTTCTACACCTATACAGAGATCAAAGGGTATCACAACATCGTTACCCCGCGTATCCGGTCCACCTATCAACCCTAAACCAATCCCATCATCAAAGGATTTATTTTCTGTCACTCCCCTTTCTCCGTGGTTGTTTCCCGCTACCACGCCATATGTAGCCTCATCATCTAACCACCCGAACGTCACTTCTGTGTCAAATAAACCACGTTTAGTGAAAAACATGTGTCAGCACCCCTCGGCTAAACCACCACCTGTACGAACCAACCACGCCCAAACATTACCAAAACCCGCACAACCAACACCCTCATCCGATTTTGACCCCCTCAAAGGATCTTACGCCAAAATCCTTGCTATGTTGGTGGAGAATGCGACCATTTCCCTACCTCCACTTAGACCTTATGACCCGTCTAAACCCCGACCTATGGGTTACGATGAGTCTAAAATCTGCGCTTATCACCGCACACCAGACATGATGTGGAGGGATGCAAAGCTCTAAAAACCATCCTTCATCAGTCACCTCTCCCGGATAGAAAGATTAAGAAAGACAACTTACGAAGGGAGAGACCTCTAGCGTCAATTCCCTCTACTATATCATCTATCCCTCGCCTCACCAAGATCTATCATTATTACAACCCCACCTCAAGACCATGAATTATCCCAACCATCTTCCTCATCTCGGATCTACGAGATTAATATGATTAGTGTCGCTACTCGAGGACAAAAAACAATGGGAAAGCGAAGAAAACACACTGCGGCATCTCTTTCTCCTTCAACCATCCCGACATACACACCACCTAAAGTGGTTATTCGCGACCCGCCTATCCCGTCTCTAATGGAGTTGCCCACCGAACCATGATCAAACAAATTTCATCAATCGCCCGTAAAAATGACACTATATGATCTCATTCGGACTTCAATCTCATCGACAAGCTCTCGTTGAGATCCTTCAAGGGATAGAGGTTTCACCTAACGAAACCCCGCCCGTTGCCTCCATTCTAACACCCAATCACGTTACCTCTCTCACCAAACAATCCATCTCCCCACCACTTCGTCTCAAAACAACAAGCCATCGCAGCTTAGTTTCTCGGAAGATGAAATTATTGACTTTGGTGCGTAAGACCTCGACCACTCGCCCTTTTCATTTCCGCTTACGTCCGAGACATTCGAGTACGTCGGGTTATGATTGACGGGGGCGCTAGCCTAAACATCATCTCTTCAAAAGCCTTCCAACAAATGAACATCCCTTCTAGTTGCATGTGTGCCAACCCCATCATGTTACGGTCATTCAATGACGCTATTACTTCTACCTTAGGCACCGTGATACTCAACATTCGCGTAGGCCCACGTGCTTTACCCAAACTCTTCTATGTCCTCAAGGAGAGTTCCAATATAATATATTGGCTGGTCGCCTCGATTCGAGCCATGGGATGCGTTCCCTCAACATTACATCGATGCATAAAATTTGAGTACGAGGGGAAGTCCTACACTGTAAAAGCTGATCCTCCCCCCTTCAAAACTTGCAATATGTTATACCGCCCAAACGATGTGCTTATACCAATTAAGACACCCATACATTCAACCCAACCATCCTCTTCAAATGTACCTCAACCATCCACCTCAACTGCACCTACGCCTTCAACTGATGAAACCACCGTCGCACAAACCACTTCTCTTCCCGCAGCTAACATCCCAACCTCCGACCCCTTAGTAGATGTTTTTCATCGCCTCATGCTGGGGGAGTACTACCTATATAACGTTAGTTCTTTCCCTACCCCGCAGGAGTACGGACAATTACATGCACATCCCACCTACGACCGTCGCGTGGGGGAGGTAATCTCTTACGGACCACCCCATTGTCGCACTAACCTAACGTATGGGGGTGTTGACGCATCCTCCATTACCCCTGAACCTCCTCTTGGGGTGGTTCCCTTCCAATCCGATTTTCAATACTCGATAAATCGCCGCTTCTCACCTTCTTGATTATTTGCCATGCGTGGAAAGGCTTTGGTTTTGGCCTTTACGAACAAGGCCGACATACACTCATTCCCGTGACCACACGCAAACATAATGATCGAAGTGGTCTCGGTTTTTCCGAAACACCTACACAGGAGACACCTCCTATCAGCTGTATCCTGGAAGAAGAAGACGTTGCCCCCACCGAACCATCATCACCCACTTTGCCATCATCACCCACAGAATCGATGGACCCTGAATCTATCCCTCCTAACTTTTTTTTTTCATAAATACCATCTTCATAGGTCCTCTCACTTATCAACGCGATAATGAGGACCCATCTTCCATTCCCCTTCTATATCCAGACATGATCGAAGAAGATTCGCCTTCGATTAATGTTGTTGAGTGCCAGGATGACGACTCCATCCTCACTTACCTTGGGGCGGACGACTCCTATCTTCAACGCGCCTTACCACCATCTCAAACTCAAACCATGCTTTGAACGAATCTACTATAGAAATCAACATCCACACGGAGGAAGATCCTCACATAGTAAAGATCGGACAATCCCTTAACACATCAGAACAAGCCGCCTTTACTACCTTTCTCCGTGCTCGCAACCAAGCTTTCGCATGGTCTTACGCCGACATGCCAGAATTAATCCTACCATTGCCGTCCATAACATCACCCTAAACCCCGATTCCAAACCGGGCCAAACAAATTGAGAAAATGCATCCACGTATTGCTCTCTTGGTCAAAGAGGAGCTCCAACGACTCCTTTCTGTTTCCTTCATTCTGCATTGACTATCCTCAATGGATTTCTAACATCGTACACTCACGAAAGCGACTGGGACTTCGATATGCACGGATTTCTGGGATCTTAACCTCGCTTGCCCTAAGGATGACTTCCCCTCCCAAGTATTGATCAACTTGTTGATCTCATCATGGGTCATGAAATACTTTCTCTCATGGATGGCTTTTCAGATACAAACAAATTTTGGTTGCCCCTCGCCATCAACACAAAACCGCCTTCATAACTCCTTGGGAACCTTCGTTATCGTGTCATGCCATTTGGCCTTAAGAATGTTGGTGCTACCTATCAAATGGGCTATGACCTACATTTTTCATGACATTATGCACACTATCCTTGAAGACTATGTCGACGATCTTCTCGGCAAGTCTAAACATCGTAGTGAACATCTCGATGTCTTAACCATTATTTTTGATCGCTTTGCATACAATATTCTCATCCGCACTTCAACCGAAGAAATGTGTCTTTGGTGTTCTTTCGGGAAAACTTCTTGGCTTTATCGTCTCTTTGCGTGGCATTGAGGTCGATCCATCTAAAGTAAAAGCTATCCTAGAAATGCCCCCACCCAAAAACCTCAAACAATTGCGTAGTTTGCAGGGTAAACTTCAATCCATCCGGTGTTTCATCTCCCAACTCTCGGATCGATGTCACCCTTTTCATCACCTTCTAAAAAAGGACGTTGCCTTTCAATGGAGTGAGGAGTGTCACCAAGCCTTCGAAGCTCTCAAAACGTATCTCTTGCAGCCACCCGTGCTTATCCCACCCCAGGACGACCGCCCTTTCTACCTTTATCTTTCCGCCACTGACCATGCTATAGGAGCTATGCTCGCACATCGAGACTCGGCACGCCGAGAGCAGGCCGTTTATTATATAAGTCGTACCCTCGTGGATTACGAGACTAGGTATACACATGTAGAAAAATTGTGCCTAGCCCTATCATTCGTCGCCACCAAACTCCGACATTACCTCCTGAATCACAAAACTTTCGTCATCACCAACACAGACCCCATTCATTATATGTACGCCAAACCACACCTAAACCAACGCATCGCTCGATGGCTCATGCTCCTCGCCGACCTTGACCTTGAGTTTATACAATAGAAATCAATCAAAGGACAAACTCTTACAGACCAACTTGCGGAGGCCCTCTACCTGCAGGAACAATTTACCAATTTTACCTTCCCGACGAACTCATCGCCACTCTTTCGCTCGGAGAAGAGTCGTATCAATCGACCCTCTTCTTCGATGGATCTAAGTGCCCGGCCACGGCGGAGGAGCCGGCGTTGTTCTCATCCTCGTGACGCCAACCTATGCCTCTTTCATTCCGACTTGATTTCCCCTTGCACTAATAATACACGGAATACGAGGCCCTTGTTCTCAGGTCTCCAAGTTGCGATACACTTAGGCATTAAATCTATCCATATCTTTGGTGACTCTCAATTGGTAGTTAATCAAGTTATGGGCATCTACCAATGTAAAAACAAGGAACTTCAAATACAAACACCACGTGGAATCACTTCTAGCCTTATTTACTCACTATTCTATCCAAACCATTCCCGCTCCACTAACAAATTTATGGATACTATGGCTTGCTTAGCCTCGCAGATTCCCGCCGCACTAACCGACTCTGAATTATTCATTGTGGTCCAAAGAAATTTTGCACCATCCTATTCAACCCCGATAGTTTGCATGATAAATACACGTGTCTACTAATTCGCAGGATACCCGGTACCACTAATTTCATGACTACCTTACAATCTCTCGTTCTCCCACCTAACCTTACTAGTAACGGAAAACGTGCTTTTCTCAAAAGTGTTTCGCGTTATGTTGTCATGGGGAGGACTCCTCTATAAACGTGGCTTTGATGGCATCCTCCTTCATTGCTGTCTGACCAACGCTGAGGCCACTCATACCATCCAACAAGTACACGATGGGATTTGTGGTGGACATTTTAGTGGCCTTGCTGTGGCTAAACGAATCCTTTGCGCTCGGTTATTATTGCCTACTTCTCAATAACGATCACTACTTAATATGTTAAGCGTGTGTCATGTGTCAACAACATGCCAATCTTCAACATACTCCTAGCCACCCGCTACATAAGTCGCTCGTGATCTTTGGCCTTTCTCACAATGGGGTTTAGACCTTATTGGTGAGATTCACCCGACCTCTTCACAACGTCATACCGTTGGATAATCACAAAGCGACCGAATATTACACAAAATGGGTGGAGGCCATCCCACTCATTTCAATCAAAAAGAAAAAATTGTCGAATTCATTAACCATCACATTATCTCGTTTTGGTATTCCTCATCGCTTAATAATAACGATAATGGTAAATCTTTTCAAAAACAAGTTGTTACAAGACCTTTGTGACAACTTTGGTATCAAACTTAGTTTCTCATCGCCTTACTATCCACAAAGCCAATGGTCAGCCGAATCTTCTAATAAAACTCTAACCAAAATCCTCATGAAAGTTGTCAATGAATCCGGAAGAAATTGCACGATCACATTCCCTTTGCCCTTTGGGCTTATCGTTTCTAGCATTCGCATACTCTACTAATGCCACACCTTTTCTTTGGTATACGGTGCAGAGGCCGTTTTGCCTCTCGAAATACAAATACCCTCCCTTAGAATATCTCTTCGGATATTCTCACCAACGATGATTTCCGTCAAGAGCGGTTAGCCCAATTGAGATTCTTGACGAACGCCGTCTTACGCTCTCGATCACCTTCAAATTTATCAAAACGCATCAAGCGTGCTTATGATAAGCGACTTCATGAGCGTACCTTTAAGGTTGGTGATCTTGTCCTCAAAGAGAATCAACATGTCACCAAACTAGAAAAGAGCAAACGTGGAAAATTTGCTCCCAATTGGATTGGGCCTTATATAATCACTCACACCTATGGATCGAGGCACTTATCGTTTAGCTTCGCTTAATGGTAAACCTGAGCCTGAACCCCTTAATGCCTTGCATCTTCGACCATTCTACTGCTGAAATTAGTGTTATATCACTTCTTATCTACCTACTTCGTCGTCCCTTGAGCTCATTTACCGCTACATACACTTTGTTTTCTATATCTCCAAATAAAATCAAAATCACTTCGCACCTCCCTTGATGATGCCTTCCCCTCTTTAGTCTAGTCCATGACTTCAAAGTATTAAAATAAGCTGTATTCTTAAGGGATTTTCTTGAGTCAAACTTCCTACTAAACTAGATGCTTCATGCCAAAAGAACATCTAGTCATCTAAAATTAAATATAGATCGCTCCTACATGAAGGACACTATATGCCAAACTATTTGCTGCTTATAAATAGACTCGCTCAAGGACAGCTATGCACTAAAATCATCTCTGCATTATAAATAGATCGCTCCCCAAGGACAAATGTTATACACAGCCTTTTTATCGAAGCTTCTGCATTGATCAGCTTTGTGAAGACCTCAAGAATAAAACAATCAATATCCTTGTAGACTTCCCGCATCGATCGCCTATATTCAATAAAATAAAAGCCTCATTCAAAAGAACTTTTTGGGTCATGGACTTGTCTATTTAGGATAGGTTCTCTTTCGTTGTAACAAGTTCTTTGAGCCTCCGCTATATCATCCACCTCATCTCACCATTTGTTTTAATTCAAGGGATGTAATGTACACTTGATATATTGTGATCATATAACTCTTTTCAACTATGGACTTCTCTGCCTATGCACGGCACTTAGGGCTTCGTGCTGCTTCTATGTTGTGTGGTTTGTTTAGCTCTTCTCACCTATGGAGCACTCTTTCCACTTTGCCTCGCGTCTAGAATTGTGTGTTGATCTTAATCAGACACTATTCCTACTACTTGGGTATGCTAACCTTTGCTTTACCTATACCTACACCAACAACATTATCCTACCAAAGACCAACAACATTACCCTACCAACATCAAATTTTTACCTAACGACCAATTGCCTAAACCATACCAAATTGCCTAAATTCACCCCTCCCCGATCCTAAGGGAGAACTACATCGGCCCGAGGCCCGTCTTTGCTTTGTGCAATGGGCTATGTATGCAAAGACTTAGGAGACATGGGGTCTCCCAAGGTTAGCTCGACCATCCCCTACCATAACCTATCATGTGTGATAAATATAAATATTTTTGTGTATTTCTATTTAATTACATTCCTCTTTGATCCTTTTTCAAAACACCGAAAGTCAAAACGACAACATTCTTATTCTTATAACGCAAATCAACATACATATCTCGCTTTTAGTTATATGTTCAACAAATACATCTTCTATATCATCGACGCAGCAGTCGGCACTTTATTTATTCTTATACCTTGCTAACATTTATTTAGACCCCTCACGCCTCATCCCCAAACTAGGTGATGATCGTGATCGTCGACCCCCTCTCGCTAGGCCTCTCTCGTCCTCACAGTACCACGCTATATTGGTACCGCCACCGATCTCGCCAATCTCTCCCGTAACATCTCGAATACGCCTCTCGCATGGAGAACTCCAGCCTCTAGTCTCGCTTCTCGTGACTCCGCAACCACTAACAATCTTCTTGTCTCATTCACTGTGTTTCGAGTCAGCGAACCAAACGCCGCAGCTTCTGATCCTCTCTCGCTGTAATCACACTATGTCGCTGTGGCGATCGCGTACACTCTCGAACTCGCTACTACCACCATAACCTATAGGCCTCTCATATTCCGTGCATCCATTACACTGCGATCGGCAGCTATCTCCTCGGGCCCTTCTCGAGGTGTTGGCCGGGGTGGTGAGAATGCCGCCTGCATCAATCCTCATATATGGTCTATAAGCTCGTGGTATGTCTCCGCACAAATCCAAATTGTCGCCGCACGTGATCTATAGGAATCCTCTCATATTCACTCCGGCCTCGTGCCTCCCGCGATCCACCTCAATCACTCTACACCTCTCAACTCCTCGGCCGATGGTCTCGGTTACCATATAGTTCCCGTGTAGGGCTCAATGAGATATCCGCAATCCAACCTCTCCTATACTCGCCTGTAATACTCAATGTCACCCGCACGGCTCGAGATCTTGCCTCTTGTTCTGCATGCTCGACCCATCGTCGGAATCCCAACCTCTCGTACTCGGGTCTCTCTCGCTGGATGGATCGGCCTATTGTCGCACACAAACAATGTGCTCATAGGCCCAACAAAGGTAATAAGTATGAGCAATCCAACGTTGTCCCGTGATTTCGCCTACAAGCCCATAAACCCTCGTATAGCTCCGCCAAATATGCAGTTTCCCATGCAAAAGTCACCTTTTTCTATCATCTCCCAAATAACACCCATCAATGCCTTTGGAAATCTTCCCTTCGCCTCTAACACATAATACCCTACCGCTATCATTAAAATCATGCTAACCTTGTCTCCTCGTGGTGTCTTTGCATACATTACCCCATATGTGAATGACAAACCTCGCTGTGTTAAGTCTCGTGCATATGGACCAAACACTTCTGTTATCGCTGCCCGCCCCGCGCTAGGTAGTGCCTGATATACTGGTTCTCCTGTAATAGGGAGTCTCAAAATACGGAACACATCTTCCAAAGTTACTGTCATTTCACCTGTTGGCAGATAGAAGGTATTTGTCTCAGGATTCCATCTCTCAATCAGCGCCTGTAACATACCATGGTTACGTGCAGATTCGTGAATAATATCAATCCCACTTAACCCCAAACGATTTATCAACATCCACTCACGCTGGTGTTACATCCGCCGATTCGCGACAACAAATACTGCACACTATCATTCATCCTCAACCCCGCGCTCGCCCGCATACACCAAAACAACAAACAACCATTCAATCCATTAGGGTTTTTTTTCAAACATTCGAAATTCCTCCAAGAATCTGGGTATCGGTTATACATAATCGGTGATCGGTTCAAGAACCGATACCGGTTCCTTCTAACCGCTACGGCCACTTTGTCGATTACATGCATCTTGCCTAAAAACAACCACCTACGGCGGAAATTGATCGTTTATTCCTTTCTATATACACGGCATACCCAAAACCCCGACTTACCTACCCCATAACCCTCACCTCATCTATACCCCTGGCTATCATGTTTTCTTTCTCATATCTACCCACCTACTCTACCCCATCTTATTCACAAACCATGCAGAAATCAAATCACAACCACACCGTTTACCTCTGGGGTTGCAGTAGCTTGAGTTGGCCCCTGCTCTTCCCTCTTCTCCTCCTGCTTTGGATGTTTCTCCTCGTCCTACCATTATCACCACCTTTTTCAAACCCGCTTTTCGTCTTCTCAATCTCGGATCACAATTCACTTTCCTTGTCTCTTTTCTCCTTCTCACCCAAATCTCTCATGCAAATACTACGTCTCGGCCGCCAAAAGCGTCGCGTCCGCGTATTTAACCTCTTCGCATGGCTCTAAAATTAAAACTCAAGTTGCCACCCTAGCTTTTCTATTTTTAGAAAAACTCATACCTAAATAACCTAGATTTCCGTGTAACCGATATCGGTCATGGAGATACTTGACATCGGTTACCTAACCGATACCGATTACACACCTTCCTTTTTGAAACAGGGTTCTTTTCTTCATTTCTCATCTAAATTTTTGCGCGCCCGCCTCTTTGCTCGCATCCACAACATAATTTACCACATTTATTCATCCACCACACATAAGACTACAATTTCATTAACATCATTTATTTTATACAAATACACAAACCATCAACTACGGATATCGAGAAACTATCAATCTATACATCATTTGGATCCAACTCATCGCTTACATATATCACAATGTCACAAAACCACCAATTCATCACATAACCTACATTCATATATACGTGCAAAAACAAAAACATCAAAGATCATCCATCTATCAACATGTCTAATTAAACTCATCACACATTCTATATATTACTACCATTAACCAAATATTTCAACACATTTTAAACACAAGATGTGGATCAAAACATCGTCTCTATATATTTACAAATTTTCACAAATACAATGTGCCCTACATCGGGGCCTCTGTGAGCTCATAACATACTAAAGGCTGCACGCAGACCGCAATACCTACTAAAATCTCGGCTGGCCACGAGGCCGGTCTCTCATATCAAAATATACTCGCTCGCAGTGCAGATATAAATATACACCTGTGATCGGCTCGCAGCGGTATATAATAAATAAATGAATCAAAACAATGAATAAGTGTAGGCACACACAGCCTCTATCAATACAACCGCAGTTCACGCAGACGGTGCCCATGTCCCTATACAAAACCATGTCGGGATCTATCGCTCTCCCCACCGCCCTCGGCACCTCTTCCCGCTGGTCCCTGTGGTGCCTCTCGCCTCCGCCGCCACGGACACGCCAGGTGTGGCTGCCCTCTCCTCGAGATCTCTGGGCACAGGCGAGGTCTCGCCTTTATGCGCTGCATATGCACTCGATACTCGACTCGGTTATCAAGAATATCCTCACGATAATACGGGCCTCTGCTCTAACCTCCATATAGCGATCTCGTGCCATCAAGGAACTAGGGTGGTCCTCCTGCACCTAACACCAATATCCCTGAGCTCGTACTGCACTCGTGGTTTGTGGGTCTTTGGTGGAGGCGCTTTGCTCGTGCTCGTACTCGCACTGTGGCCGTGGTGGTATTCGGGGGTGGTCAGATTGCTTTGAAGTACATTCACATGTACTGGTATTCCGGGCTGTGGCTGTCGCTCTGCAATGCTTCAGGCTCGCATTTGCACTCGTGCACTCGTGGCTGTCATCTTAGCAATGCGTGGTGGTGCTGCTCGTGCTCAGTACTCACGAGCTCAAGGCTAGCTGCCTCGTAGACTCCTATTCGTGCTCTGCAGCAGCAGCCCAATCATTGTCCCTCGTAATCAGCCGCACTTTGCCCCCAGAGCTGATTCTCTCTGCGCCAGTAACTCTCATAAGTCTGGCATGCAGGTAAAGTGCGTACTATCTCGGCCGCTTGCTCTCTGCCCCACTTACCACACTCACTGTATGCTCCGGTGCACCGGCATCATCCACACCCTCACTGCTTTGGTCTCTCCGCCGCCGCCTAGATCCTCGAGGTTGTGGCGCCTGCAAGTGGGGCCTCTACATCATCCCTCTCAGTCTTGAGGGAAGGGAGGTGGCTCGCCCCGCACGCCCCATCTGCCTACGTACTCTCTCTAGGGTATCTTCTCGTATTCTCCCGGCCTCCGTCCTGCTATCCAATGTATACTTGGATCGGGCAGTACTGTGCTCCTCTTCCCTTGGTGCCGTGACCTCTCGTAGGGTCTCCATACAATGTCTATCTCTTCTGTAAGGCCCTTTGCAGTGTCTATAATAGACCACATCCCAACCTCGCAACAATTTGCTCGTGGTGGCCCATGACCCCTAAACCACCTCGAAAGCCATATCGGTATACGACCTGTGGCTCCCCGCCGGCTGGGTAGCCTCATCGGCTCGATGCATACGATGTGCTCAGTATGCCCAGCAAAGGCAACAAAATGTAGAACAAATACCAAATCACCTCCTCTAGCCGATAGCCCCATAACTCCTCAGAGCATAATTGCACGTATATACTGGGTGCCCATGCAAAAAGCAGTGTGCTCCTCCACCATCTCCAGCAGCAGCACCTATCAATGCCCGCAGGAAGCGGCCTCCTCTCAATCCGGGAGGGCGAAGCGGAGATCCCTATCATCATCAACACGGCAAGCCGTGTCTCATGTCTCGTGTGTGCGGTACATATCACCATATCCAATGCTCGCGCCCATGATACGTAGGCAAGCGCCGCGCCGCATCCCCAAAACTCGCAGTATGCTATCCATGGCCTTCGACCTACCTGGAAACGGCCTCTCCTCGATCGGTAGCCGCAGGATGCGATACACATCCTCTAATGTGACAAGTCATCTCCCGGTGGCCACAGATGGAACACATTGGCCGCGGATCCCATCTCTCGATGAGGGCGACCATCGATCGCGATCTCTCTCTATCGCTCGTACTGACCCCGCCGAGTCCCACTCGCGTGATGATGGCCCAATGCGCTACGGATATGTGTGGCCTCATCCGACTCATAGTGGAGGCATCCTATCACACATCGTCAATCAGCGACGTGCCTGCAAAACCAACCCACATTCTTAGACCCACTCTTTATTATAACATCTACTTTACCATCTAAACCCCTTTTAACACCCAAAATCTAACCCCACACCTTCAAACCTAAACCCTAAACTCTAAACCACACCCCAACAAGCCACCCAACCCACCTTCAAACCTAAACCCTAAACCCCTAACCCCATCCCAAACCCAAACACCCAACCCCACTCCACCCACACCCCAACACGCTACCCAACCCACCTTCAAACCTAAACCCTAAACTCTAAACCCCACCCCAACAAGCCACCCAACCCACCTTGAAACCTAAACCGAAACCCTAAATCCCATCCCAACTCCACCCACACCCCAACACGCCACCCAACCCACCTTCAAACCTAAACCCTAAACTCTAAACCCCACCCCAACAAGCCACCCAACCCACCTTCAAACCTAAACCCTAAACCCTAAACCCCATCCCAAACCCAAACACCCAACCCCACTCCACCCACACCCCAACACGCTACCCAACCCACCTTCAAACCTAAACCCTAAACCCTAAACCCCATCCCAAACCCAAACACCCAACCCCACTCCACCCACACCCCAACACGCTACCCAACCCACCTTCAAACTTAAACCCTAAACCCTAAACCCCATCCTAAACCCAAACACCCAATCCCATCCCAACTCCACCCTCAACCTTCCCCACCGATACCGGCCGATACGCGACCGATGCCGGTAGCCCCCAATTCAACCTCACCCTATGCTTTCTGCGACGATGCCGGCCGGAGTCCTGTTGACTTTCAAAAGCATCGGCCATCGCTCTCTGCCCGAGCCGAACCTTTCGCTGCGGCCCCCAAACACCATTTTTCACCTATTTTTACCCATCTACCCACCCAAACACCCCCAAATTTTACACACCTAGCCGCTTACTTACCCTATCTTACCTATCTACCCTCTCTTTTTTCAAATTACGCCTCTATTTTACTCCTCATTTCCTAAAACAACTAAATTCCTACCCAAACCCCAATCTCACTTAATACAACCAAATGCATAAAATAAAGAGTTTAGAACTCTACAGAGTATGACGACACGTTGTCGTGGTGGGATGGGTGGTGGCGGTCCACTGGTCCAAATTCTCCAGCTCCTCTCTGCTCGTGCATGGCTCCAATCCGCCCAATGTGGCTGGGTCTCCTGCTAATCACTCACGCTTTCTCAACTCCTCGACTATTCGGGCCACTATCAACTCTCTCGCCCAATCAAATAGCTCCCACCTCACTCAATACCCCTCCAAATCAACTCTCCATGTCGATAAGTCAATTTGGATTGCAAATAAAAAGTGACAAAATGACAGTCCGTATTTTTCTTTTCTTTTTTATAGGTTTTTCGACCTTAACTGGTGTCGCTTTCTTTTTCGCCCTAAACCGGGTATCGATCCTTTAACCGACAGCATCACCACGCGGAGAATCCACACTCGGTTTGATACCTAACTTTCACCCCA
>CM031239.1:892234921-892286040 GCA_018340775.1 Taxus wallichiana var. yunnanensis
CTTAAGAAGATTCATACCTAATTTTTCTGAACTTACTTTGAACATATCCCACATGATGAAAGGGAAGCAAACTTTTGGTTGGTCCTCTGAAGGGAAGGTTACATTTGAAGACATCAAGAGAGCTATAACAAAGACTCCAATCTTGGCATGCCCTGATTATAGAAAAGACTTCATTATCTATTGCTATGCTACCAAAAGTACTCTAGTTATTGTGTTAACCAAGAGAATGCCAAAGGTCATGAACTCCCCATAGCATTCATGAGTTATATTTTAAAATCCCATGAGATGAAGTACACCATGATGGAGAAACATGCTTTTGCAGTGGTCAAAGCTATGAAATAGTTTCGTTTTTACATCCTCAACTCTCATTCTATTGTGCTTGTGCCTGATACAACTATTAAATCCATTCTTACACAACAAGAATTTGGAACCAAGAGAGGCAATTGGGTAGCCAAAGTTCAGGAGTATGATCTTGACATCAAACCCACCAAGCTAGTTTGAGGAAAGGGCTTATGTGAACTTATTGCTGAAGGAGCTGATGCCAAATTGTCTAAGGAGGAAGTTGATATCCTTGTTGTTCTTTTCCTCAGCTCAACTGATGAATGGTATGTTAGCATTGCACACTTTCTTACTTATGGAGAATGTCCATCCCATTTGAGTGCCAAGGAGAAGAGATCCATCAAATTAAGGTCTGCCCAATATGTGTTATGGGAAAATGCATTGTTCAAATGAGGCATAGATGGAAGGTTTTTAAAATGTGTTGACAAAGAGCAGCAAAAGAAGTTGTTCTCATCTTTTCATGACCAGGCCTGTGGAGGTCATTTCTCTTCTATTGTCATAACCCACAAAATCCTCTCGTGCTAGATATTATTGGCCTACCTTGTTCAAAGATGCATCAAAGTGGGTAGGCAAGTGTGAAGCATGTCAAACCTTTGTTGGAAGACCCAAATTGGCTACTTTACCTCTCAAACTAGTAGTGATTGAGGAACCTTTTCAACAATGGGGTTTGGACTTCATTGGGACACTCAATCCACCTTCAAGTGTAGGGCATACTCATGTTTTGACTACCACTAATTATTTCACCAAGTGGGTGGAAGCCATTCTAGTTAAAAGTACTACTTCTGAAGTAGTATGCAACTTCATCAAGGAGCACATCTTAATAAGGTTTGGGATACCAAACAAGATTTTCACTGACAATGCTTCCAATTTTTCTTCTGCTGAGATGATGGATTTCTACTATGGCTATGGCATTTCCCTTGCTCACTCTTGATTTACTATCCCCAAGGGAATGGGCAAGCAAAATCAACTAACAAGAACTTGGTCACCATTGTTTGGAAGCTTGTTAATGACTCTCAGAGAAATTGGCATAAGAAACTATATGATGCTTTATGGGAAGATAGGATTACACCTAAGAGAGCCATTGGAATGTCTCCTTTTCAAGTGGTATATGGAGTTGAAGCTCAGCTTCTAGTGACATTGGAACTTCCAACCTTACATTTGATGAAGGCCATTGAGGATGTCACTTTACCAATTCATTAGACAAAGGATTATGTACCTCTAGAAGTTGAATGAAGACAGATTGCAAGTGGTTGATAGAATATCAACTCATCAACTCAAGGTAAAAGCTCTGTTTGACAAAAGGCTAAACCCAAAACTTTTCAAGTGGGAGACAATGTTCTTCTTTGGGACAAAAGACATGAACCTCAAGGTAGCCATGGTAAATTTGATTCCCTTTGGCTTGGTCCTTTCAAAATCAGACATTTTGCTTGGTGAGAATTCTTTTTACCTAGACTACATGGATGGATCTCCTCTCCCACTTCCTTATAGTGGGAAATTTCTGAAGTTGTTCAAAACCTAGCAGTTTTGGCGGTCCCTCTGTACATTTTGTATAGCATTTTTTCTTTCCTTGTTTTTGTTTTGGTTGTTTCCCTTTCTCATTCTCTTCGTGTTGGTTTTGCTTCTTTTTTACTCCATTACCCAATGGCTAAGACACTGATCCAATCTGATTACCCAGAATTCTCTAAGGTTCTTGATTTTGCCTCTTTCCTCTTGCCAAATCATCCCCAGAAGGAGCTAGCTATTGTCCTCCCATTTTTCCCCACCTTTTCAAATCTAAATTCATGAAAATTGGAGCCCTGCCATGGAAGAAATTCATGTTTTAAACTCCTCATGACTCTTGTTCTCATTTCCCATGGGTTTTTAATCATCTTCCTCAGTCTACTACCGTTAAAATGTTTTACCTATTTTCAGTAGGTGGGAAATGATTTTGGTTCTCCTTTGATGAGTTGGAATGCGTGGGAACTTGCATCTTTTGTTTCTAACCTTTTGCAGAGAAAGAAATCCTTCATCGGAGAGAAAATGGTGTTTTCTCGTTTCCTGTAAATTTCTACATTCTTTTCCCCATCAAATTCTTGCTCGGGAAGGCGAGGCTACGCGTTTGTTTCCCATTGGATGTGGTTGGGTGGGTTTCTTTGTGAACTTATGACTTTTGGTGATTTTGGGAAAAATGCTAGGTTTTTCCCGCATCCCCAGTCCGGTCCCTGATTGGCTAGAGTAGTTTTGGCGGAGGTTCGGGCCGGCGGATCCATTTTATTTTCTAAGGCATTGTGGCAAAAGGAAAATTTCTAAGTTGAGGCCCACAACCAATCAGAGAAGGACACGTGTCTACATTGAATAGTCAATGGCGGGGACATGGACTTCGGGGGAAAGTTGGAATTTTTCCTTAAACAGATAAAAAGTGAAGTACATCCCAACCAATCAGGTGGCTCCACGTGTCACCAATCAGAGAGGGACACGTGGTGGTTTCTCAGTTCATAGGCACCTTGGCGGATGGCGAAAGACTTTGAGACTTTTAGCCTTGTTTCCACAAAAGGTGAAGAATTCTAAAATGGCCTATGGCCCCGGCCTCGAGTGAAAGGATAAATTTTCAAGCTGAGGCCCGCACCAATTAGAGAAGGACACGTGTTCATGTTGAAAATTCAATGGCGAGGCGAGGACCTTCGGGAAAAGTGGGATTTCTTCCCTTTTCTTAAAAATAGATAAAGTCTAAAGTAGAAGCGCATCCCCGCAATCAATCATATGGTGCCACGTGTCCACATTGAAAAGTCAAAGTGGGCCGGCAGAGATTTTTGAGAATTTGAGCCTTTTTGTTAAAAAAGTTCAAATGGCAGTTTTGACCCACATTTCCTCAGCCACTCAGATGATGCCATGTGTCGGCCTTTAGCGGAGCTGCGAGGGCGGAGCAAATCGAGAAAATGCACTTTTTCTCCCAAATGTCAGGAAATGCAAAATTTCTCCCCAGGGTCGTCCTTGCTTGGATCTCGCCACGTGTAGGGCCCAAATTTGAAGGTAAAAGGGGAAATGATAGCCAAATGCCCTCTTCTAGTTTTTATCACCATTAACAAACCAGAGCTCTGCAAAACACGAAAAATGGCTCATTCTTCATTCTTTCTCTCGTATTCCTTGTTGTTTCTCCATGAGATGTATTTTGGTTGGTTTTGAAGCCGAATTGATAAGTTTGAAGGGATGTAAATTTTAATCATCAGAAAAATAGATTTTATCAGGCATACATGATAAAATGGGATAAAACTTATCAATAAGCACTTGAGTGCTATGAAAGTGGTTAAAAGGTGGAAATGGCAGAACCATGTGAAGGAGAAAATCATGAGATGTCCCCTACTAAAATAATCATGCTCAAACTGACGAGATATTCACCTTTTTGAACCTCCTGTTTTCATGAGTGTTTGTTTCATGTCACTTTCCAAAAGAGGATCTGCAACAAACATTATCCCTTTCGGATATTATTTTCTTGGGGACAAAGTATGGATGTAAACAAATTGTTATAAATATATGGCTTTGGCCACGGGAAAAGGGATTCTAGTTTTTCTAGGAAAGTTGTAAATTCTGAAGTAATTCAATACAAGTTCTTTCTTTCTTATTTTCCTCTGTTGTACCTTTCTCTCTCCTTGCTCGATTCAATGGATCTTTTATTTTGCATTCAATAGAAACTTTGTGTTCTGGTTTGTGTGAATCTTTAGAACTTTGTGTCTATAGATTTGTGTAGGTGGTGAAGTAATTGATCCTTTCTATATTTTCTTGGTTCAATGTGAGTAGGGAGATACTCTGCTATCTATATTTCCCAAAAGCATTGTTGTTTTCTTCCTTCTCCCATCTCTATATTCTTCCATTCCTTCTTATTGATAATATTTTAAGTATGAAAACATTCCAAAATATCAGGGTCCTAACATTGAGAGTTGTATATCTGTACATTTGTTTTCTTACTTTCAATAAGGGAACCTCTCCCATTAAAGAGGAGGGACTTGTTGTCCCCTGACTATGGTTTCAACCCATGTTCCATTCTGAAACCCAACAAGGCATAACTTAAAGATAATTATCCATTGCCAAATATGGAAAATTTATTAAAAGGTAACAAGATCAGAGTTGTTATCTACATTAGATGGATTTCTCTGATATAACCAAGTGGTAGTGAAACCATCAGAGAAATTCAAAACTACCTTCACTACCCATGGGAACATATGTCTATGCCAAGATAACTTTTAGGTTAATGAATGTTGGAGAAATTTTTCAAAGGGTCATGGATGTGGCTTTCTATGGTCTTATCAATGATTTATCACAGTATATCAGGATGATATAACCATTTTTCTCTAAGAAATGGGTGACCACTTGGGGCACCTTAAAAAAATGTTTCTCAGATGTAGAGAGTATGGGATTTCATTAAATCCTAAGAAAGTGTCATTTTGGTGTGCTAAAGGAAAAGCTTTTAGACACATATGTCACATGGAGGATTCATGATAAACCACGAAAGGTAAAGTTAATTAGTAAGGTTCCCATCCCTATGTCCAAGAAAGGCATTCGAGTCCTTCTTTGGATAGATAAATTTTGTGAGAAGGTTCATCTCTAATTTTGTAAGATCACTATCCCCATCACAAGTATGTTGAAAAAGGATCAGGTCATTAAGTGGGAAGAAGGGGTTGTCCAAGAATTTAAAGGAATAAAGGAGGCACTCAAAATTCCCTTGTATTGACTAGCCTTGATTATAGAAAGGAATTTCAAATGTTTTCATTTGCCTTTGAATTCACTATTGCTTCTGTGTTGTTACAAAATAATGAAGAAGGTCATGAAAATCCTATTTCATTTTTAGCAAAGCATTACAAGGATCTAAACTAAAATATTCTATCATGGAAAAGAAAGATTTTTCTCTAGTCAAAGCAACCAAGATCTTTAGACCTTATATTCTTAGCTCAAAGATTATAGCATATGTGCCTCACACAATGGTAAAGACATCTTGTCTCAGATGGAGGTATCAAGTAAAATATGTCGCTAGGTTAACAAGATTCAAGAATATGACATGGACATATAAACTACCAAGTTGGTGTGGGTCTAGGCCTTGCAAATTTGATGGCAGAGAGAAATCTACAGGTAGTTGACATACACAATGTTGAAGAAGAGGGCCACCCTCATGAAAAGGTAAACACTTCAGCTTGGTATAAAGATATAGTCTTTTACTTGATGAACTTAAATTGTCCTATGCACTTAGACAAGAATCAAAGGAGGAAACTCAAGCTAGTTTCCCAAAAGTATATCTTGATTGATCATGGACTAGCTTGGAAGAACCCAGAGGGATTTTTGTTGAGATGTATCATTGAAGAAGAGGCACCTAAGATAATTACAGAATTCCATGGGGAGTATGTGGAGGTCATTTTTTGGGAGAGTCACTACTCATAAAATTTTGAGGGTAGGTTATTGGTGGCCTTCATTGTTCAAAGATACTTCCTTGTTGGTTAGAAGGTGTGAGAGATTTGTCAACATTTTTTGGAATATTGAAATCCTCTGGGGCCTACCC
Source organism: Taxus wallichiana var. yunnanensis (assembly GCA_018340775.1). NCBI lineage: Eukaryota > Viridiplantae > Streptophyta > Pinopsida > Cupressales > Taxaceae > Taxus > Taxus wallichiana. The sequence goes on from CM031239.1 coordinate 892,240,785, forward strand.
TCTACAACTTGTGTCAATAGAAGCTCCATTTAAACAATGGGGACTGGATTTTATTGGTGAAATATCATACTCTTCAAGTGTTAGTCATAAATGGATATTAGTAGCCACTTGACTACTTTACCAAATGGGTTGAATCCATTCCTACCAAAAAAACTCATCAAGTAGTCATGGAATTTATTCTCAATAATATAATTTGTAGATTTGGGGTGCCTGCCAAGATAGTTGTTGAAAATGCCATGAGCTTAGATAAAACCATTGAACAAAAATGTGCAAGGAATATGGAATAAACTTGGCTTATGCATCAAATTATAATCCTCAAGGAAATGGCCAAGAAGAATCAAGCAATAAGAACTTGCTTAAGATCCTCAGAAGAACATTAGAAAAATAAAAGGAAATGGGGTGAGAAACTAAAATTTTCACTATGGGCAAATAGAGTTACCACCAAGAGGTCTACTAGAAAGATTCCTTTTGAGTTAGTTTATGGACTTCAATCCCTTTTTCCTTACACTTGTAACTTTCTTGCATATCATTTCATGTAACAATTTGAAGATGGAGAAGAAGTAAGTCCATATGAGACAAGGATCAATCAAATTATGGAATTGGATGAGGAAAGAAGAGAGTCCCATCAAATACATGTCAAGTTTAGAGAAAAACTCAAGAAAATATTTGACAAGAAGGTCACTCCAAGAGTTTTCAATGTTGGAGACTTAGTCCTATTATGGGACAACAAACATGAAGACAAGGGAAAACATGGAAAATTTGATGCCCTATGGATGGGACCATATTCTATTGACATCAGGATTGAGAGCATACTTTCTTTCTGAAAGACTTAGAAGGACATTTACTGGAGTTTCCCATCAATGGAAGGCATCTCAAACATTTCTTGACTAAGTTGGAAGGTTGGGTATGATTTTGTATAGTGTACAACTCTACTTTAGTTTTTGTGTTTTGTTTGTGTTGTTTTTCCCTTTTTGTGCTTTAGTCTCTATGAACCAGGTTTATGTAGTTGTCTATTTTCCCCGACATGTTTTGTTTTACATCTATTTTGGAAGCCCTTGTGTGTTTTATTCCCATGACTCCTTTCCCAATGGACTAGGCATCTGGTCTTTGTTCTTGTGGCACCCACAGGGGGTGCCCATCCTCGAGTAGGAGTTGTTGTTGGAGCTCAATCCAGTTCCTTAGATTGAGATGGTATTTTTCATAGACTCCCCATAAATTTAATTGTTTTATGTTCTTCATATTGTTCCCCGATGCTTCAAAGATTAGTCTGAGTCAAAGAAAAGTATCAATTTGTAATAAATTTTGTGCCTTAGCAATAAATAAAAAGGATTCAATAGAAATGTTGGGGAATTGGTTTAATGGACTGGTTAATCAAAGAAAAAAAACACACACTTTGGTTTAGTGTTTTATGGGTTTTTCAAAAGAGATACATTTTTCTATAGATTCCAAAAGCCCTGATAATCAACAAATTTCAGAAATCTTCTCCCAAAATCAAGCTATCAAAAGACTAAGTTTAAATGACTTATTAATAGCGGGTTATGTTTTAAAAGGCAAAATGTGCTAGTGTTAAAATGGACTTAGCCATTTTAAAAAATCAATGATACAGGCAATGGTAGAATTTCAAGGGTGATCAAAAGAGGGGCCATGTGGTTGACATTTTGCATCTTTAAGAATTTGGGCTCAGGTGGACCTCAAGTCCCAGAAAATCCATTACATATTTCAACTTTTTGGATTTGGGCTTGGTCAAAATATGGGTAAAGGACACATGGTGGAAGTCAAATGTGACAAGATGGATCAAGATCAATGACCAAAGGTGGAAACATGTCACCATTCTCCCGAAAAATTCAAGAAGGAGATGCATTCTTGGACTTTCATGGACTCAAGTTCAAAGGGCATAAGCCAAGTTCAATTCAAAGGTTCGGGTTTAAGTTTATAAAGCCAAAAAGTGAAACATTAAAGGAGATACATGGCAACAGTTTTTATGAAGCACTCAAAAAATTTAAGTCAAAAGCTACGGAAAGTTCCTAAGTTTACCATTCAAGTTTTTTGAATTATGGACAAAGGTCAAAATTTGACAAAAAGAAATAAATACTTGAAACCAAGCTACGTGGAGTGTTTTTATAGGTCATGTTTCATGGTTCAAAAGATCATTGCATAAAGGGGTAAAATGTGAATAAAAGTAATGTGGAGCTTTTCTATTGTCATGCTTCACATTGCATGGATAAAGAATGGTCTAACACTTACGAAATGTGTGGAGCTTTCTCATTGGCTCACACTTCACAATGGCATAACATGATATCAATGGTATCGTAGGTGATGACATGTGGCATCATTCTTTTCCACACTTCAGGTTGATAGACTCTGATGGATCTCAAGCCTTAGAGTGAATGGAATTTAGTAAAAGGCATCTGGTCTAAAAGAAGGAAGGAATAGTCAAAAGACAAAGCAAGTAGACACGTAAGAAAAGCCCAAACCTAACCAACCAAAGATGACACATGGTGAAGGAAAATAAAATAACACATGTAGGCAAAGGAAATATCCTTGAGAGCTAATCAAAGGTTTCCACATGTCACATTTTTGTTCATCCGACACACAAAACTTTATAAGGCCATATCTTTTGATTCCCTACTCCAAATCTTGCAAAATTTATATCATTGGAAAGGTCTCTTCAAGCCCTTCACTTTGGCATCATCAGATTCAAAATTTATGATAGTTGGTGGGAGAAAAAGAAAAATGTCTTTTACATTCAAGTTACAATCCCAATGTTGGTCAACCACCCATCTTAATGAAGTATGGTGTCTGTTTCTTCTCTTCACATGCAAGACAGAAGGAATGAATGACTTTGGTAGGCTTCCCATGCTCCTTTGTAGAGATTTTAATGCATTTTGTTTGGTGGTTGTGAAGGAAAATCATATTTTTTCTTTCTCTCTCTCTCTCTCTCATCTACTATATATTAAAAGTCTTTCATTTTGTGTGAGGGATTGGGGGTAGTTGTAGATTTTTTTATTAAATTTTTTAGGTTCCAGTTTCTAGTTTCTTGCAAAACATTTGTTTGTATCTAGTCTGTAAGGAAGAGCTAAGGTGGTTGTTTCACATAGAACCATTAGTAGGTTTTGAAGGCATTTGTTTATGTCCCCTAGCCAAAACTTACATGAATAGATTATGACTGTTTTGATCAAGCTATACTTTCTTGTTTCTCTATTTTAAAGGAATGAAAGAGGCAATATTGGTTTGTTACTATCTTGCATTGGATTTACTTTGTTAAGTACACAAGGGTCTTTCTTAGTTGTTGTATTCTTCTCATTGTGAGACTATTATAGAATAGTGTATATTTTGCAATAGTTCAGTCTGGTTGTAAAATCCTAAAGACAACATCACTTTTGAAGAGATTTTTGTTATCCCTTAAGGGTATTTTGGGTGTATAAGAAAAATATAGCAAGTTCTTTATCTCAACTCTAACTCCATGATTTGTAGTTAGGATTGTGAAGACTGTAGATGAACATTTGTGTGCAATTGAGTATCAATGAATGCAAATGTTATTTCACAGATCATGTTAAATTGATTGTTCTTTTCAAGCATCACAGTTAAGGATGGATTCTTTCCATGGGAACATTAAGACACCAAGGTCATAAAATCAATTACCCTCCCCCTTCAAATATCAATTAAAAACAACCAGTGATCTTCATACCTACTAAGCATATCATACCTACATACCATACATATGTTTATTCTACAAATCTGAGTTCAAAATTTTTTCCATTACCAATAAGATTTGCTAAGAATCCCACCAAGTATGTGATCCAATATCATTTAAAGCATCCTTTGGTCAATAATGTTATGCAAATGCAATATCTAAGTTGTTCATTATCTACCTCGTTAGATCTGTATTTGATTGTCAAGTGCTTACAATAAATCAAGTGATAACTCTTTTGAGAGAAGTATTGTATATGGTCTGCACTTGCTTCAAATTAAGTTGCACCAACCATAAATGAAACCAAGCATGAAAGCTTTTCCTTTATTCAAATCCCCAACTAGGTCCTCTCACCTTAGTCAAGACAGATCCGAAGTAGGGGTCAAGTCATCCCCTTTGTGAAGGTGACTCTCGATCACCTCCCGATTTGAGTTTGAGTCAGTTTTGAACAAATCCACAACTATCAATGACAAAGAAATTTTCATTGTTCATCATTCTCTTAGATCTAACCCACTCAGATAGCTTCCCATCTCCTAAGGGTGCTATTTGGAAGCCAACATGAAGAATGTTCAAAATCAAAATTAGATTGTTATAACAACACGTAGAATAAGCTTTATTAATGCATTGTTTTCTCTTCATTATTTGACATTATTGATCATGTCAAGAAGGCCAAAATCCAAAATTTTGAAGTTGAGTATCTAAGAACTCATCCTAAACAGTTTGATAAACTTATCTAGTTTATCAAAGGAAGTAGTTCAAGGTCCGATTTCAGAAACTCCATTTCTAAAGAACCACTTCCCATCCTTCATGTCATTCCTTATAATCTTATTTCTCCGACATCTTTTGCTTCTTAACAAAATAAACCTTTCTATCTTTCTTTGTTAATCAATGGGTACAATTTGAGTAATTGCATCATTGACACCAATGCTTCTAAAATACGATGCCACCAAAGTGGCCAAAGCTCTTAGTCTCACCCTCATTCCTACTACTAGACAATGTTACTCCATGGAGACCAAATAATTACCTCTCATTGGTCAAGTTGAAGATGTTCAAGTGACATTGGTGGACTTCCTAATAAGAAATTCGAGATAAACATACTTGTAACATACATCCCAACTTCATATGGGATGTTATTGAGCCGGAGTTTCTGTCAAGATGTTGGTGGAGAGATACAAATGGATTGGTCATATGCCACCATACCAATCAATGGAAAAATAAAGAATATCCTTCCCATAAGAAAAATTAGATACATCGTTCGAGAGAGGATGATCCAAGAGAAGACATTTTGTACTAAGGTTCAAGATATTACAACTTTTTCATGACTTTAGAAGAAGATGTTGAGCTTCCCATACTGATAGAGGGGGTACCCAATTTTGATTGAGAAAATTAAGAAACAACATGATGATGTTCTTGATCCAAAATTTAATTGTATGCACTTCTCATTAGACATGGATATAATTTATCTACTTGGTGATGATGAGGATCATGGAGATCTTGACTTGCCTCAAATAAATCTTGAGATGATAAGTAATACTAACCAAAAATAAAGAGTGGTGTAAAATGACTTTTGGAAATGTGAACCCCATTGTTCCAATCATCTTCTCAATATCCAGACTGAATACTTACTCCAAGAATATGACTATGACTATGAAGCTTTCTCTTTTCCATTTGGAGAAGAAGACCTTCTCAATGAGGAACAAATGGATGAAAAGGTGCTTGAGTCTCTCAAGAATGATTATGTTAAAGGAGAGGATATCTCAATCATAGAGATGACTGAGGTAGCTCAAGATTATTAGATGAAGATAACGCTAAACTTTCTTTTTCATCTCCTACATCGTGCTCATTATCCTTTCAAGAAGATGATGCATCATGTGAGTCATACCATATCAAGAATGAGTTGGTGTGTGTAGAAAAGAACCATTTGGAACATCTAGTAAATGTGAAACATCAAGAAGGATATGATGATGATGAAAATGTCAAAATCTCTATCAATAACCAGTTCATGGAGATAATGATCATATGGAGTATGAAAATCAAAGAACAAATGTCCATTGGAAAGCACAAACCTAGTTGTGAACATGGAGAGTATGGTATGATCAAGAATCAATCTTGTAGCAATAAAGTGGAAAATGAGAAATCAGAAGCATGGTTGAATTTGAAAATGGACTGCAAAATGGAAGTGAATTTCAGAGTAGAAATGACAATGAACTAATCATGTGGATCCCCACTTGTAAGAGGAGTCATATAGACTTTTTTAAAAATAAAAACACAAATTTCTCTTTCTCAAGTAGATGGAGACCTCTTACATTAATTGGTTTTCTCAATCAATTGAGAAAAAGATCATATTTCATTGAACCATTCAATAGATTTGCAAAACAAATTCATTTTGTGTTATCTATACACGGGTGAAATTAAGAAATGACTAAGTAATGTAGTGAAAGTGGGATATCCCCACATGTACATAGGTGAGCTAGGTTTTTTTTTGTTTTTCCTTAGTTTGTTTCCTTTTCTATTGTGTGTTTGTTTTGTTTTTCCCTTGGTTGTGTCTATTATTTGTATTAGTTGTTTAATAGTGACTCTATTTCCCAAATAATAAAACACTAGGTTTTCTCCCCCATGATACTTCATAGGTCCTTCATTATCCCTTATGATCTATGTCCCTGAGTTAGAGCCATTTGTTTTCATGCTAAATGTCCAACACATAAAATTAAAAAAATTGATCATGAAAACTAAGCCCCCACTTGAAAACCTCCTTCCTCAGTCATCAGAACCCTTATTCCAACCAACCTATCAATTGTGCATCCTTATTCGGATAAGAAGAATGTGCTAACAAATTTTCAAGTGTGTTTCATGTGTAAGGAAGTATACCTAGTTTGACTCATGAAGTTGTTGAGATCCAAGGTGGAGTAGTTGTTCCCAAAGGCATAAAAAGGGCTATTTTTAGCCATTTTAACAAAGAAATACCCTCTGAGGATGATTTCAAGGGCTTAACCGATCTGGGAGTTGTAAAAAGGAGTATTGAAGAGATCCATGAAATATTTTAAGAATTTTGTGGGATCATATGGTGTTGAGATCTATTCAAAAAACTGGGACATTTCATGTACATGGAAAGCGAGGATTCAACGAAGAAAGTGACCTTGTTACCGAAGATTAAGGGAGTTTTAGGAAGATTTGGAATCTAAAAAAATTAATGGAAATATCTTGGATTCCACTATATGGTGGATATATCATTGTTTTCTTAGGTCGACTATTCTCCTTGATCGACGGTCACTTTCATTGTATTCCTTTGTGCTAAAAGGGTGAATATGATCGAAAATTAAATTAAAAATAGAATCATATCTTTAACATGGTTGTAATGAACTCAAAAAGTTTTTAGAGTCTAAATATTACAAGGTTTTGCCTCTAAACTTCAAGATTTTCACCTAGGGCTGAAAAAACAATCTCTATGTTCTATTCTTGTGTTGACAGGATGACATCAACATTCTTTATAAGCTTGAGCACACTTTTTCACCTCATATGTCCCTTTTCCTTTGTCCCATGGTGCAAGGGGATAGTGGGGACACAAAAGTGTCCCCCCTTGTTGTTGGTTGAGTTTGCATCACTTAAAACATCACAACTTGTCTCCTAGGTTCATTTTACAACTTCAAATCATGACCCCTTCACCATTGGCACATTTTTTCATGCATTATGTCCCTTATCCTTTGTTCATTGGTGCAATGGGATAATAGGAACACAAAATTATTCCCCCCTCCTGGAAATATGTTTGCGTCACTTAAAATGATAACCTAGGTTACTTAAAAGGTTGTAACTTGTGTTTTCAACTCACCTGAACCCCTCCTCATGAGAAACTCCACCCATGACACATTTTTTGATGTTTGGTGTCCCTTGTACCTTTTCAATACAGCAAAGGGGAAAAAGGAGGAAAAAAATTCACCTAAGATCATAGAGATATATCTTAGTCACGTGTGAAACCTCATCTCAGCTCCTAAGCTCATTTTCTGCCCCTCATCTTCCTCACATGTTTCCACATGGTGACATTTGTCAAAATATGGTGCAAAGTGAAAAATAGTGTCCCTATGTCCCCTCACCTCAAATTTCCACTATTTTCATCAACGGTCAACTCACCCTCTAAGTTGGTTGGATATTTTGTCAAACCAAAATATGAGGTTCAACCACAAGACATGGGATTAAATCCCTCCTCAAAGACAAAGAGGCTCACTGCTTATTGCTAATCTAAAACACAAGAAATAATATATACAATATTCACACTAATCTAACCATTGGGGTTTGGGATGAAATCCCAAATCCACATTCACACGATTCAAGGATATTGCTTTCGTAAGTGAAATAGGTTAGAAACTCATTACGGTGAAAGAAGCACGATAGAAAAGAAATGGGAGAAACGTATTTTCTTTCGAGTAAACACAGAGCACGAAATAATCATACGAGTTTTAGATCACGTATATAGTGTCCTAGATAATTAGAAACACCGAGATTCTATGCAAAGAATAGCTTTAAGATCATGAACATAAGAACACTCTGTCTTAAATAAGATATATTCCACAACACAAAGTCTCGCAAAACAATATCAACTTCTATTCTTCAAAATGATTGAAAGAAAACACAAAGTTTTTCTCCTTTCCAATAGCCTCTCAATATTCCAAAAATTCTCGACCCTTTTGAATGCACAGGCATCCCTTATTTATAACAAAAGGAACTAGAGATAAAACAGGACAGATCCTAAAGAGTAGCATGTTAACTGGAGTTTCAGTTTTGCATGACTCTCACGCAGGAGATCAAGTCAAAGTATGAATTAAAAATATGACAAAACGGAAATAAGAAAAGACATGTCAATCTAAAAATAGAAATGACATGGGACGTTGGGACTTAATCCGAATCATCATCTTTTGCTTCTTCTTCTTCTTCTCCTCCACCGAGACTCTTGCTTACTTAAACTCCCGAACTTCCGAATAATGCCTTGCATTTCATTCTCATCGTCAAAGCAGTGGAATGATCATTCCACATTTCGCAGGTTTCATGAACATCACTGGCAATGCCGGGAAGTTTCTTCAATCCTTTGCTGAGCTTTCTTAAGGCCTCTAAAGTGTGCTCAATCCTTACAAACTGACCAATGACTTCAAGGTCAAATCCGTACAGTGTTCATGCGCCGAATAGATTCCTAACTTGTTTGAAAAGATCATCTCACCGATAGGATACCCGAGTTCCCAACCGACACCTTCTGACAAATCTTTAGCAATTCTTCTTCCGATCACTTTTCCCATCGATCAATTTATCCTCGATTCTCTCAACTTGCTACAGTGCTTCGTTGAGGATCTTTACTCTGAACTTGATGGCCTTGGTCAGCTGAAAGTGTTTATCTGTATGTGGAAGAACGCCTTCTTCTACCAAGAGATGTGCTGGTATTTGCTTTAGCACTTGGAGAGCTTCACAAGTCAAATCAAGCTGTCCAATTTCTTCAAGAATTCCTCATCCATCTTCTCTCCTTCCTTCTTTGAATCTCCCCAAAGACTTATGAACTTTCACCACGCCTTGAATTACTTCTTCCCTTGTTGGAGCAACTTTTGGATCCATTCATCAACCACCCTTCCTTTTTTAGCAATCTTCTCAATCGTAGGCACTGATGAGAAATCAAATCCGGCAGATACAGAAGAAGATGGTATGGATTCCAGGGGTGTTGAGAGTTTAATCAAAACCTCTGTCAACTGCTCCACTTTTTCCTTAAGCTCATTTCTGCTGTCCTTTGTTTCTTTCAACTTTTGGCACAGCACGTCTATGGAAACCCGTGCATCTTGTTGCGCTCCTTCTGCTGTCACTTTCCCTAGAGCCACCTTGGTTATCTGATAATCAGAAGCTGTTATATCCTCTCTAGTTTTGTCAGCCGAGGGAGTGGCAATCTCTGCGAACTTATCTCCTGAAGCATCTACCAAAACCCTTGAAACTGTTTTGGGTTTCTTGGCTGATTTCGCAGTAGAAGCCTTAAGTGAGCTGAAATCAAAGGCTGGTAGGGGTACAATCACTTTCCTCTTCCTCGGAGTTTGCTCGAGTAACCATTGTGGAGTATCAGAGGAAATTGCCAATGTTGTAGTAACTGGTATTCTACTCTCAAGGGGAGAAGATTCTACTATTGGAGGGGGAACAGCAGCCAACGTGGTAGTAGGTGCAATGAATAGAGGCACAGGTTGTGGGGGAGTGTTGGTGATCACTTGGGTTCCAGCAGAGAGGGGTGAGAGCCCGGAGAAAATATTGGCCATGCTTGAAGAAGTGGATGGGGAATGAGGAGGCTGAAGTGGTTGTTGAGGGGGAGGCACAGATTCAGTTTCCAAAGCCTTGAATGCAAGAGATAAGGTCTCTCCAGTTGAGCAATCAACAAATGGTGAAGTCAAGAGCTGGCTTCCTCCTTCTTCTAAATTAATCTCCCCTATTTCTGGTGGTGTTGGTGATTCTGGCACAACCACCGTTTGAGCTGGAGAGACAATCGAAGAGATTTGTCTTTCTTTCTTCTCTTGGGAATCCCGATTTTTATAGACCCCCGTAAGATTCTTTGTCCTTTTTCTTTTCGGGAGGGCCCCACCTCCGTTTCAGCCAACTTTGGAAACTTGTCATCTTTAAAATTCATGCCCCAAGAAGAGAGCCATTTTTTGCAAAGTGCGAGCAAGAATGAGAGCCGACCTATCTCATATAGAGGCTTTTTCGCCGCCGACCAATCAATAATAGGCGGGAAAACGTATCGATCTTCATTAAGCCCATCATAGGACATATCCAACACACTTTCATCATTCAACCAGTGCCATCTGGCAAATCAGAAAGCTCTAGCGTCTGAATCTCATTAATAGTTAACCTACTATTATCTTTTCTGCGAACTGCAACTTCGTTACGCAGATCCACCCAGATATCCTCAATGTCAGGCCTGTGCAGATGTTGGGCTCCATAGGTTCTAAGTACTCCTCGATGTCAAAACCATCCCGAGACTTCATATGCTTCTTTAATTTCTCCTGGAGTTCACATTCAACATTTTTAGCCTTTGCCACTGTCGAGCAAGTATATCTCCCAATAGAAATTGGGAAGGATACTGCTGCCTTATGCTTGCTCTGTTGGAATTTGTGAAAATCCAATAGCTGTCTGACCAATTCTATTAGTATCAATCTATCCCCTGGATAGCGAGGCAGACGGAAAGGCTCTCCTGAGTACATGACCGTTCGAAGGTAGGTAAACTTCTTGAACTGTAAGAAGATACATCCCCATTTAGATACCTCAGTCCAAGCTTCGTCTGATACCCTTGTCTTTCTTAGCCCTGGGTTCAGCTGGCAGATGTTCTCGTAGAAAAAGGCATCATTCACCCTCCTAAAATGATCCTTGGACCCCTTCTTTGTTATTTGAGGATAATACTTATAGACTGGGTTTGTCGTTCTGCTTCCTTTAGTATCCAGTCCGGGATAGCTCCTCATCCCAGCTGCTGCATAGGCCACATATGAGAACATATAAAACTTTCCTATTCGATAAGATCGTCGCCATCCGAGAGTCAATCTCATTACTATAAGGGTTCCCACCAATCCTCGCTGGTTCTTCTTGATGGTGACCATAAACCGATACATCCATCCATGAAATAAATTTGATTCCTAAAAGCCAAAACCCGCTCAAAGAGGTGATAATGTCATTGATTTCTTGTATGAAATCACATCTAGGAATAGTTCTTGGAAATCTAGATATTACCGGTTTTACCTCACCAAGAACTTCTTATTGACATCCTTAATGCAATTTTCCGGTTACCGCCCTGTGCCTTCTCGAGCCGACTTGATATTTAGGTCCCCATACTCCTCGAAATTAGGTAGTTTCAGGAGATCATCAAAATAAGCTCCATCTAGTTTGATAACTACCTCACCACCTTCGATTCCATCAACGAGAAGCCGAGTCGTAACTGGACGCACAAGCCAAAACAAACTCTGGACATTGGGCAGACATGGGAAAGCCTGCTGCAAGGGGCAAGCCACTGTTAGCTAAAGCCATCATCCATGGGGTTTGAGAAGAACTCTTCACCCTATTCCAAAAGTCGTCCATATCTATGTTGCCAAGTTCAGTATCCCTGATATCATAATTACAATCAATATATGATGGGGATTCTGGTTTCTTAAATTTGTACTTCATCCTGCTAGACTTCTCGGCCTTCTCCTGAGATGGACCAGGGTCCGACATGAAGAATGTGGAGGGAGAAAGACTCGGAACTCAGGTGATGCTGTTCAAACTGGAAATCCCGATTGACTGAATGCGCTGGAAGAAGAGAAGAACCCGACACGCTGAAGAGGATGTCGGAAAACCCTGAGAACCCGACAAGTTTGATCTGTCGGAACTTTGGCAAAGCCCGACACTTGCTTTTGATGACGGAAACAGGCGGAAACCCGGCACTCACTGTTAATGGCGGACACGGGAGGAAACCCGGCGCCCACTTTTGATGACGGAACTTCGAGATTCCCGACACTTACCGCTGAGGTCGGAATGTTGAGAAACCCCGATACTTCAAGCTTCCTTTATACTCCGGCCTTTGAATCTGCAAAACAGTCTTCAAAAACCGAGAAGCAAAAACAAAGTCTTTCCTGTATTTCCACATATACAACTTCCTTTCTTTTTTGTTATTCATATTCCATACATCATGCATATAATTAGAATTTTGGAAGAAACAACATCAATTGATAGTCTCAAAAAGAAAATAAACCCTAAAAACCCAAAACCCTTTCCAAAACAACACAGAAAGAAGAAGGGAAGAAAACCTTCAACAACTGGCAAGAAATTGGGAAGAAAATACGCGCAATCGATTCATAAAAATCAAGAATAAAGAAGGGAAGAAAAATACCTTCGATTCGAGACAGGTAAGATCGAAAACAAACGATCCAATCGGCAATGCGAGTTTGGGGTTTTGAAAGCGGAAGAGCATGCGAAAAATCCACGAATTAAAAATATGAATGGTAAGAATGACGTGGAAATCCGCGTATTTATAAGAAAATTAGTAATAAATACACTTCAGCTCGGCACGTGCCAACTCACCAACCATTCGGCATGAATGCCATGTCAGCATGTTGGAGGGGTCCGAAAACCCGACACGAAGAGATTTAGTGCATTCCGGGTTTCGGGTTTTGGAAAACATAGAGCACAAAACATGAAGTGCTTAGGTGCTACATAGCCCCGAAAACCCGAATACAAAGGATTGAGCGGACTTCGGGAATCGGAGAACATGGCGCATAAAACATGTTTTGATCATGGATGTTCCGATGCAAGTTGGGGTTCCAAACCCGAATACAAAGGGTCTTCTCAATACAAGGCGGGTTTCGATTTCGAAGTCGATGTCATAAAACATGTTTTAACTTATGTAATGCCCGATGCGTTGAATTTCCGAAAACCCGATTTCAAAGGATTTTTTCAATACAAGGCGGGTTTCGGATTTTGGAGGTCACGCGACACAAAGCAGGTTTAAACTTAGGTATGTCGAGCTGTTGGTAACACCCGAAAACCCGATTTTCTTTAAAAGAGGCCATAATGCAAAATCACTTCAAAATTTTGTAGGGGTTATCCGATCGCTTTGTCGTGAACTCAAAACGGGATAACAAATGCCCAAATTGGGGACTTTCTTTGCAATACCAAAGGAAGAGAACTCTGAATCTCTCGGTCTTATTCATTAATGGGCTACGGGTCAAGAAGAAAACCAAAACAAAACAAAACGAAGAAAGAAACAAAGAAAACCAAAAGCAAACACACAACAAAAAGCAAAATATGTACAATGCAAGAGAGCATCTTGCATTAATGGTAGAACAGCTTTAGATGTTGTCCACTGAAAGGCAAAGGGAGTAACCCTCCATCCAGATATGATAGAAGGAAACTATTTTCACCATTCAACTCGTGGATCTTGAAAGGTCCTTTCCATAAAGAATCAAATTTTCCATGCATTCCTTTCTGTTCTCTCCTTTTATCCCAAAGCAACACCAGGTCTCCAATCTGGAAGTTGCGCTGCTTTGACTTTTTATCAAAAATCTTCTTCACCCTGCTCTGATGATCTGCTATACGATCAACCACCTTAATTCGCTCTTCTTCTAGCCTGGTTAGGTACATAACCCTCTTTTCGATAGAATTCTGAAAAGCTACATCTTCAACCGCTTTCGCCAACTGCAAGGCCGGCAATTCTACTGAGATAGGAATTTCAGCATCAATCCCGTATAGCAACTGAAAAGGGGACATCCCTATGGCTCGCTTTGGAGTGATCCGATCAGCCCACAACGCATCATACAATGCTTTGTGCCATGTCCTCTGATTTTCATCTACTAGTTTCCTGATTATAAGAACTGATTCTTATCACTGACTCACTTGCCCATTGCCCTGGGGATAATAGTCAGATGAATGAGCCAGAGTAATGCCGAATCCATAGCAGAATTCTGTTAATTCATGTGACGAGAAGTTAGAGGCATTATCCGCTACGATCTTATGAGGCACACCAAATCTGACGATTATGTTTTCTTTAAGAAACTTGCAAACAACTTCAGAAGTCGCTTGCTTGATTGGTGCAAATTCTACCCACTTGGTAAAATAATCTGTAGCGGCACAAGATATAGTTGTGTCCAAAGATCGAAGCAGGATTCAATGTTCCGATAAAATCAATCCCCCATTGGCGAAAAGGTTCTTCAATCACCACAGGCTTCAGAGGAAGAGCTGCTAGCTTGGGACGACCAACGAAATGTTGACAAGCTTCACATTTAGACACCCATTCTGCTGAATCCCGGAAAAGAGTAGGCCAATAATACCTAGCCCATAAGATCTTATATGCTGTTACAGAGGACGAAAAATGTCCTCCGCATGCTAGGCTATGAAAGGATTCTAATAACTTTTCCTGTTGTGATTTATCAACACAACGCAAGAAGACACCATCAATACCTTTCAGATATTGCATTATTCCACAAAAGGTATTTCGCAGATCTTAACTTGACGGTCCTCTTCTCTTTTGATTTAAATGCGGAGGGCATTCACCATAAGTTAGAAGAAAGCAAAATCCGTGTACCATTCATCGGTCGTACTCACAAAAAGCACCATAGGCAGCTCAAGAAGTATCTTGATTCTTCTCACACTCGCTTCAAAGATGATTCTCTCGCAATCAATCGACACAGCCTCTTCCTCGTACCAACTTGGTAGGTTTGATGTCCAAGTCATACTCCCGAACCTTAGCAATCCAAGTACCTCGTTGGCTTCCCACTCTTGTTGAGTTAGAATGGATTTAACAAAGAGATCGAACGAGAACGCGAGTATGAGAATTCAAAGACATAGTACTAAAATGCTTCACCGCCGCACCACCGCATAAGCATGTTTTTCAATCTGCGACATCTTCAATTCATGCTCTTTCAACGGACAACTCATGAATGCGATAGAGCTTCAATGCCTTCTCCATTTTCCCGCATCGTGATCGCCGACATCGTGTGGGCGTAAGCATAGCTATACATGATGAAATCTTTCTTGAAGTCTGACATACTAAGACAGAGCGCAAGCAATCGCTTTTTGATTTCTTCAAATGCCGCTTCCTTCTTCGTACTCCATCGAAATGGAACTTTGCTTTTCATCATTCCAAGGATATCCTTGGTCTTTGTCAAAGAAATCGTGTACAAATCTTCTCAAGAAATTAACCTTTCAAGAAAGAATGAACTCCTGTTTTACTTGTGGGCAAGGTAAGGCTCTGAATAGCCTTTACCCTGTCTGGGTCAATTTTAGTTCCTTCTCTAGTCACAATATGACCCAGCAGCTTTCCTTCTGTAACCCCGAACATGGACTTCTTAGGATTCAACGAAATCCCGTGACGTCTGCATCTTAAAAGTACCTGTTCTAAATGACCATAATGATCACTCCGCTTTTTAGAAAAAACAGTCAAGTCATCCAAATACACGACTATGACCTTGCCCATCAGATCTCTGAATGCTAGATCCATAGCCCTCTGAAAAGTAGCTCCGCGTTAATCAAGCCGAATGGCATCCTCCTGTAAGCAAAGGTACCCCATGGGGTCGTGAAAGCTGTCTTGTGTTGATCTTCTGTGGTTACCTCGACTTGATTATATCCTGAAAACCCGTCGAGCATGGATAACATTTCTGATCCAGTAACAGTTTGCAATACCTGATCCATGATCGGCAAGGGATAATTATCCTTCAACGAGGACTGATTCAAGTTTCGGAAGTCAACACAAATCCGGATCTCGCCATTCTTCTTCCTGACAGGAACAATGTTAGCAATCCAGGTGGAGTGATGGATTGGGAAAATAATTCTAGCATCTAACATTTTCTCGGATTTCTACCAGATAGTCCCCAAAATCTTCGGATTGTAATGTCTTTGCTTCATACTATACGGCTTCACATCGCTTTCGTGGGATACTTGTCGCACATCTTTGGGCTTGAAAGATTTCAAATCTGCATAGACCAGCCAACACATCGATGTATTTCTTCAAAAGCGAAGTGAATCTTACCTTCTCTTCAGAGAACAACATTTACCGATATTCACCATCCGAGGTTGATCGATGAACCTAGATTGATTTGATCCACTTCGAGAGGAAGAAGCTCCTTCAACTTGCCTTTTTTTTGGATAAAGCGATCATGCTTGTCAAACAGACTTCCAGGAAACCAGACCTTTTGGTATCTTGTTGCCTTTCAGCTGGATAAATTCACCATCAACCTCATGATATGGCTCTGAAATAGTTTCACGAAAGGCTGATTCCGAACCTTCAAAATATAGCTCACTGAAATTGTCAGCCTTTTCTAGGAAAGCCAACACCTGTTGATCATCATTGAATACCTGCCAGTGAGTTGCATTATCTGGGACGCTAGGGCGGTACACAATCTCGATAGAGTACGTGTCTTGCTTGAACTGAGGATGAGGAAGAAGAAGAGATGCAGATACGGCCAAAGAATCAGCCTTGTCATTATAATCTCTTAAAACTGCCTTAATAGAAAATGCATCAAAGCATTCTATACTATCCCACACTTTGTTCCTATAATGCCTCAACCGATCATTTTTCACTTGATATATACCCCTGACCTGATTAACAATCAGCTCCGCATCTCCCTGAACCTTGAGATTCCTGATTCCCTTCTGTCTGGCCAATTCTAATCCTAATAACAGGGCTTCATATTCAGCCGTGTTGTTAGTATTATCAAATTGCAACTTATAAGCTGATGGGAAAATCTCGGAGCTAGGAGATACGAGAACAACACCAGCGCCTGATCCAGAGGTTGAGCAGCTACCATCAAATTCGAGCGTCCAAATAGCATTGGGATCTTCCTCTTCAACATCTACAATAGGTATCTCTGAAGCCATGAAATAATTCCCAAAGCTAGCATCTTCAAAAGAATCTGAGCCTTAGATCATCTGATTTAGTCACCAAATACTTTGCCTGCGGTTCAGGATGAAGAACCTGTTGAACCCCTTTGACTGGGATCTTGGCTTTGGTCCAATCCATACTAATTTCTCCTCCGACATCTTTACAAAATCCTCTACCCAAGAGGATACCATAAGCCAGCAGATATCAAAGAACTGCAATAGTCATTTTCACTCTCTTCTCTCAGGAAGGCAACAAATGCAAATCATAAGGCCCTTAATTTGACCAATCAGAGGGACTTGTTTAGTTTCCATGGAATAGCACCGTCCATATGATTTAGTCAAAGTAAGCCCAAGGGCATGGGCCACTTTTGCGGGCATAACATTATCAGAGGCCCCTGAATCAATGATGCAATTGCTGAGTTTAAACCCATTTATTAGTAGAGACAAATAAAATGGTTCAATCTTTCCTGAGGAAGAAGCAGAGGTCAGATTATTCTGAGGTGTGGGTTGAGTAGGATTTGGAAGGAGACCTTTTGAAGGTGATGGAATAGCCGCTTTACTTCTGATAAACTTGGCTAGCTTTTCAAACTGTTCAGGATTTGATTGAAGGTATTCTGCTTCTGACATTTGAATTTTGGTTCTCTTTGCATGATCAATAATATCAAAAGCAGTATAAGAAGGAATGATGGTAGGTTCAGGTCTAATTACATGAGCTTGTGCTGGGGCACTGATCTTAGGGGAAGGAGAATAAGGAGCAGCTGTCTTTTTAGTAACCTCTTTTTCAGTTTGCGCCGAAATAGGGGTACCCCTCTTGACTATGGATATGGGAGGATCCTTATTCTTCTCCTTAGTATTTTCCAGAGGCTTTCTGGGAACCTGAGATTGGGACCGAGTGAAAACAGCAAATGATTGACCATCTGGCTCACATTCATCTTCATCATATTCCAAATAACCAATGCTGGAGTCACCAGCTGACTCATCATAAGACTCATCAGCATATCCTGAAGCTTCGAAATCCTCACGGAATCTTGTTCTTCTGGTTCATCATCTTCTTCAATTATTTCCACTGATGCATTAACAGGCGGAGCTTCAATTGCTAACCTCGGTTGAGCAGGAGCTAACCGTGGCCTATCTCTGGTAGGTACACCATTGTTATTAAAATTCCGTCTAGGGATATCCCGATATGGAACATTGCTCACCTGCTGAGACACTTGCTTCTTTAAAGCAATCAAATCATTAGCCATTTTTTGAAACATAGGGTCAGTATTACCTTGAGAAGAACCTTGATTTTTGATTTTGGGTATATCTTTCTTGATCCTTCCGGCTAAGATGAGATCATCCTCTATTTCAGTAGCCGTTGACTGAGCAGTAGCCAGAATCGGGATAACCGACCTTCGTAATAAAAAGCTTATATCAGGAGGTTGAGCATTGATGAAAAAGCATTTTTGGTTTTCCGGAGTCGGTACTATTTCTGGAATCTTCCGGATCAGCTTGTTGAACTTAGCCACGAATTCCCGCATAGGTTCATGCGATTCCTTCTTCATATGCGTGAGCTGAGCTAACAAAGCATGAGAATCTTCAGCTGGTTTGAAACGTGCTTCGAACTTAGTCCGCATGGTAGCCCAGTTTGGGATGCATGCATTTGGAAGGTGATAGAACCATTCAGCTGCTGCTCCCTGCAACGTTTCAACGAAGAGTCGAACAGAGACATCTTCGTGGGCCACTCCGAGGACACCGCATGCAACAAAGAAAGATGCAATGTGCTCATCAGGATGCTGCTTTCCATCTCCATTGAACTTGGGAATATTTTTAATATTTTAAATAATATAGTCAATATTCACACTAATCTAACCATTGGGGTTTGGGATGAAATCCAAATCCACATTCACACGATTCAAGATATTGCTTTCGTAAGTGAAATAGGTTAGAAAGCTGCAGAAAGAAGCACGGTAGAAAAGAAATGGGAAAAACTTTTTCTTTTCGAGATCCGATTTCTCCGAGCACGAAATAATCATACGAGTTTTAGATCACAGAGATAACCCTAGTGGGAGAAATTAGAAACACTTGTGTTCTATGCAAAGAATAGCTTTAAGATCATGAACATAAGAACAACTGTCTTAAATAAGATATATTCCACAACACAAAGTCTCAAAACGATATCAATTCCTATTCTTCAAAATGATTGAAAGAAAACACAAAGTTTTTCTCCTTTCCAGGATAAGCCTCTCAATATTCCAAAATTCTCGATCCTTTTCAATGCACGGGCATCGCCCTTATTTATAACAAAAGGAACTAGAGATAAAACAGTCAAATCCTAAAGAGTATGATGTTAACTGGAGTTTCAGCATGGCATGACTCTCACGCAGGAGATCAAGTCAAAGTATGAATTAAAAATATGACAAAACGGAAATAAGAAAAGACATGTCAATCTAAAAATAGAAATGACATGGGGCGTTGGGACTTAATCCGAATCATCATCTTATTGCTTCTTCTTCTTCAAATAGGTTAGAAACTTACTGAAACTCCTGAACTTCCGAATAATGCCTTGCATTTCATTCTCATCGAAAACACAGGAATGATCATTCCACATTTCATACGAGTTTCATGAACATCACGGTCTATTGGGAAGTTTCTTCAATCCTTTCTTTGAGCTTTCTTAAGGCCTCTAAAGTGTGCTCAATCCTTACATAAGACACAATGACTTCAAATCAAATATACCGTGTACAAAGTTCATGCTTTGAATAGATTCAACTTGTTTGAAAAATCATCTGAATAGGATACCCGAGTTCCCAACCGACACCTTCCAACAAATCTTTAGCAATTCTTCTTCCGATCACTTTTCCCATCGATCAATTTATCCCTTATTCTCTCAACTTGAACTAGAGATTCGTTGAGGATCTTTACTCTAAACTTGTGGCCTTGTTAACCGAAAGTGTTTATCTCGTATGTGGAAGAACGCCTTCTTCTACCAAGAGATGTCAAAGTATTTGCTTTAAAACTATGAGAAAACACAAGTCAAATCAAAAGACATTTCAATTTCTTCAAATAGAAATTCCTCATCCATCTTCTCTCCTTCTTCTTTCTCTCCCCAAAGACCGATGAACTTTCAACACGCCTTGAATTACTTCCTTCCCTTGTTGGAGCAACTTTTGGATCCATTCATCAACCACCCTTCCTTTTTTAGCAATCTTCTCAATCGTAGGCACCGATGAGAAATCAAATCCATTTCGCAAGATGGTATGGATTCCATCGGGTGTTGAGAGTTTAATCAAAACCTCTCACAATGCTCCACTTTTCCTTAAGCTCATTTCTCTGTCCTTTGTTTCTTTCAACTTTTGCACAAAGACGCCTATGGAAACCCGTGCATCTTGTTGCGCTCCTTCTGCCGTCACTTTCCTAGAGCCACCTTGGTTATCCGATAATCGAAGTCATTATATCCTCTCTAGTTTTGTCACCGAGGAGTGGCAATCTCTGCGAACTTATCTCCTGAAGCATCTACCAAAACCCTTGAAACTGCTTTTGGGTTTCTTGGCTGATTTCACAAAGAGAAGCCTTAAGTGAGCTGAAATCAAAGGCTCGGTAGGGGTACAATCACTTTCCTCTTCCTGAGTTTGCTCGAGCAACCATTGTGGAGTATCGAGGAAATTGCCAATGTTGTAAGAATCGTATTCTACTCTCAAGGGAGAAGATTCTACTATTGGAGGGGAACAAGCAGCCAACGTGGTAGTAGGTGCAATGAATAGAGGCACAGTTGTGGGGAGTGTTGGTGATCACTTGGGTTCCAGCAGAGAGGGGTGAGAGCCCGGAGAAAATATTGGCCATGATTTAAGAAGTGGATGGGGAATGAGGAGGTGAAGTGGTTGTTGAGGGGGAGGCACGATTCGGCCTCAAAGCCTTGAATGCAAGAGATAAGGTCTCTCCAAATGAGCAATCAGCAAATGGTGAAGTCAAGAGTCGGCTTCCTCCTTCTTCTAAATTAATCTCCCCTATTTCTCGGTGGTGTTGGTGATTCGCACAACCACCGCTTGAGCCGGAGAGACAATCAAGAGATTTGTCTTTCTTTCTTCTTCTTGGGAATCCTGATTTTTATAGACCCCCCAGAAGATTCTTTGTCCTTTTCTTTTGGGAGGGCCCCACCTCCGTTTCACCAACTTTGGAAACTTTTCATCTTTAAAATTCATGCCCCAAGAAGAGAGCCATTTTTGGTGCGAGCAAGAATGAGAGCCGACCTATCTCGTGATAGAGGCTTTTATTTGCCGACCAATCAATAGGCGGGAAAACGTATCGATCTTCATTAAGCCCATCATAGGACATATCCAACACACTTTCATTGTCAGTTGTGCCATCTGGAAAATCAGAAAGCTCTAGCGTCTGAATCTCATTAATAGTTAACCTACTATTATCTTTTCTGCGAACTGCAACTTCGTTACGCAGATCCACCCAGATATCCTCAATGTCAGGCCTGTGCAGATGTTGGGCTCCATAGGTTCTAAGTACTCCTCGGATGTCAAAACCATCCCGAGACTTCATATGCTTCTTTAATTTCTCCTGGAGTTCACATTCAACATTTTTAGCCTTTGCCACTGTCGAGCAAGTATATCTCCCAATAGAAATTGGGAAGGATACTGCTGCCTTATGCTTGCTCTGTTGGAATTTGTGAAAATCCAATAGCTGTCTGACCAATTCTATTAGTATCAATCTATCCCCTGGATAGCGAGGCAGACGGAAAGGCTCTCCCGAGTACATGACCGTTCGAAGGTAGGTAAACTTCTTGAACTGTAAGAAGATACATCCCCATTTAGATACCTCAGTCCAAGCTTCGTCTGATACCCTTGTCTTTCTTAGCCCTGGGTTCAGCCGGCAGATGTTCTCGTAGAAAAAGGCGTCATTCACCCTCCTAAAATGATCCTTGGACCCCTTCTTTGTTATTTGAGGATAATACTTATAGACTGGGTTTGTCGTTCTGCTTCCTTTAGTATCCAGTCCGGGATAGCTCCTCATCCCAGCTGCTGCATAGGCCACATATGAGAACATATAAAACTTTCCGGTCGATAAGACCGTCGTCATCTGAGAGTCAATCTCATTACTGATAAGGGTTCCCCAGTCAATCCCTTGCTGGTTCTTCTTGATGGTGACCATAAACTGATACATCCATCCATGAAATAAATTTGATTCCGGCAAGCCAAAAACCCGG
The DNA here is from genome assembly GCA_018340775.1 of Taxus wallichiana var. yunnanensis. NCBI lineage: Eukaryota > Viridiplantae > Streptophyta > Pinopsida > Cupressales > Taxaceae > Taxus > Taxus wallichiana. The sequence continues at coordinate 892,263,020 of CM031239.1, forward strand.
CTCAGCAGGGTGATAATGTCATTGATTTCTTGTATGAAATCACATCTAGGAATAGTTCTTGGAAATCTAGATATTACTGGTTTTGCCTTGACCAAGAACTTCTTATTGACATCCTTAATGTAATTTTCCTGGTTACTGTCCCAGGCCTTCTGAGCCGACTTGATATTTAGGTCCCCATACTCCTCGAAATTAGGTAGTTTCAGGAGATCATCAAAATAAGCTCCATCTAGTTTGATAACTACCTCACCAGCCTGATTCCTTACTGAACGAGAAGCCGAGTCGTAACTGGACGCACAAGCCAAAACAAACTCTGGACATTGGGCAGACATGGGAAAGCCTGCTGCAAGGGGCAAGCCACTGTTAGCTAAAGCCATCATCCATGGGGTTTGAGAAGAACTCTTCACCCTATTCCAAAAGTCGTCCATATCTATGTTGCCAAGTTCAGTATCCCTGATATCATAATTACAATCAATATATGATGGGGATTCTGGTTTCTTAAATTTGTACTTCATCCTGCTAGACTTCTCGGCCTTCTCCTGAGATGGACCAGGGTCCGACATGAAGAATGTGGAGGGAGAAAGACTCGGAACTCAGGTGATGCTGTTCAAACTGGAAATCCCGATTGACTGAATGCGCTGGAAGAAGAGAAGAACCCGACACACTGAAGAGGATGTCGGAAAACCCTGAGAACCCGACAAGTTTGATCTGTCGGAACTTTGGCAAATCCCGACACTTGCTTTTGATGACGGAAACAGGGAAACCCGGCACTCACTGTTAATGGCGGACACGGGAGGAAACCCGGCGCCCACTTTTGATGACGGAACTTCGAGAGATTCCCGACACTTACTGTTGAGGTCGGAATGTTGAGAAACCCCGATACTTCAAGCTTCCTTTATACTCCGGGCCTTTGAATCTGCAAAACAGTCTTCAAAAACCGAGAAGCAAAAACAAAGTCTTTCCTGTATTTCCACATATACAACTTCCTTTCTTTTTTGTTATTCATATTCCATACATCATGCATATAATTAGAATTTTGGAAGAAACAGCATCAATTGATAGTCTCAAAAAGAAAATAAACCCTAAAAACCCAAAACCCTTTCCAAAACAACACAGAAAGAAGAAGGGAAGAAAACCTTCAACAACTGGCAAGAAATTGGGAAGAAAATACGCGCAATCGATTCATAAAAATCAAGAATAAAGAAGGGAAGAAAAATACCTTCGATTCGAGACAGGTAAGATCGAAAACAAACGATCCAATCGGGCAATGCGAGTTTGCGGGTTTTGAAAGCGGAAGAGCATGCGAAAAATCCACGAATTAAAAATATGAATGGTAAGAATGACGTGGAAATCCGCGTATTTATAAGAAAATTAGTAATAAATACACTTCAGCTCGGCACGTGCCAACTCACCAACCATTCGGCATGAATGCCATGTCAGCATGTTGGAGGGGTCCGAAAACCCGACACGAAGAGATTTAGTGCATTCCGGGTTTCGGGTTTCGGAAAACATAGAGCACAAAACATGAAGTGCTTAGGTGCTACATAGCCCCGAAAACCCGAATACAAAGGATTGAGTGGACTTCGAATCGGAGAACATGGCGCATAAAACATGTTTTGGATCATGGATGTTCCGATGCTTTGGGGTTCCGAAAACCCGAATACAAAGGGTTTTCTCAATACAAGGCGGGTTTCGGATTTCGGAAGTCAGATGTCATAAAACATGTTTTAACTTATGTACGTTCCGATGCGTTGAATTTCCGAAAACCCGATTTCAAAGGATTTTTTCAATACAAGGCGGGTTTCGGATTTCGGAGGTCACGCGACACAAAGCAGGTTTAAACTTAGGTATGTCGAGCTGTTGGTAACACCCGAAAACCCGATTTTCTTTAAAAGAGGCCATAATGCAAAATCACTTCGAAAATTTTGTAGGGGTTATCCGATCGTTTTGTCGTGAACTCAAAACGGGGATAACAAACCTCAACATGAAAATAGATGAAGTGTAACATGAAATTCTATTGAAAATACATATTTTTTCTCCATGGAATCCATTAAAATCAGCTCGTGCTCTAGCTCTAAAAAGTGGTCTTTTGCTCATTGTTTCATGATTATGCGGTTGAAAAACCTTGAAACTATGTCAAAGTGCTCCATTTGAAAACACCTTTAACATGATCTATCACTTGGTGGATGTTATGGAATGCTTTATTTTCTATTTAACTAAGAGGGTTCCATCCATGAAATCCATTTTCCCCAAACAGTTGAAAATGTATTCACATTTTCTCGGTGACTTGGCAAGCCAAATTACCTAAAAATTGGAGCAGATGATCCTCATAAAATAATATTTCATTTGATCCATTTATTTCATGATGAGGTGAATTTTTTTGGAGATATAGAGGATTGATTTTTCTCTCAGTATTATGACCTCTTCGATGAAATTTATATTGTCCCAATGATCCAATGAGCTAAACTGCCTAAAATTTAGAGTAAATATTCTTCGTAAAATCAGCTTCCATTTGAGCTATTACTTACATGACGAGGTGGAGTATTTTTAAATATATGGAAAATGATGTTTCTCTTAGTATTCTACCCTCTTTGATGAAGTTTTCAATTTTCCACTAATCCAGATGAGATAATCATCTAAAATTTGGAGTAGATCATCCTAGAATGATAATGAAACTTTTGAGACCACTCTCATGTCATTCGACAACCAAATGACCACTTTATAAAAATACACATCTGAGGTAGGGCTTACTAAAAATGGTAAGTGTTGGGATTTTGATCAATTTTTCACATCCATCCATCTCTTGTCTATTTCACTAGCTTCCGTCATTATGAAGTTCAAATACTCAAGTTTTGAGCTAATTTCCGCATTAAACACCGAGTATCCCAATGTGGGTAATAATGATGTGACAAGCATGAATATGGAGGACCTAAAAATAAGGATGTTGAGAGCACCCCGTGAAGCTATGAAGGAAAATACATTCTCAAGTGATCAAGAGAGCTTGTTGGGGTAGTGTTTCCCCATTGATATTCGAGATGAGTTGTCTTGATTCTCACTCCTTGGTGAGCAAGAGTATCTCGTAGTAAAAATTACACTCGAAAGTCCTCGGTTCAACAAAGAGGTCAAGGGAAAGGATATCATCTCTAGAGCATTTCCACAAAAAGTCCGTCAAGAGCAAACTCTTTTCTATCAAGAGCTCCTTTGTCTCCCGATTGATCACTCCTCTCTTCTTCCTTCTCTCTACATTCTAATTCTTCATTGGTAATGTAATTTTTGGCTATTTGTCTTATTCACTTAAGTGACCTTTGTATTTTATATTGTAAAAGTTCATTTTCATAAATAAGAAAAGAACTTATTTTTATTCCTATAAGAATATGAAAGGTCACAAGTGGTAGGAATGGGAAAAGTCACTTGAGGAGGAGAAGAAGAGACATTTTGTAAGCTATATATTGGGATGACTTCTCCATTCCAAGGGGTTGATAGATTTTGTTCTCCTACTACAAGTAAGAAGCTATTTCTTCTATCTCTTTTTATTTGTTCTTCTACTTCCTATTTTCAACTTTGTAAGCTTTGTAATCTTGAACAACTAAGAAAGAACTTTGTTTCTTTAATGAATAAATCAATATAACTTTGTGTCTTTGATTTGTTAATCTTACTATTTCTTACTGAAATTATTGAGTTGTGGAACTCAATTACTTCGATTTAGCATGTAATGGAAACTTGCTTTGAAAATATAGTAACCGTCATCGATTAGGTGGGAACCGGCATCGGTCACCCATGACCGGCATCGGTCGGAGCAGGTGGAACCAACATCGGTTAGGGCTAACCGCATCGCTATTACGTGTGAGGATGTTTTAATTAACTCTTAGGAATTAGATCTATTTTTAGCATTAAAGTATATCTATTGATTGTAATTACATGGCTAAGTGCCCTAAGTCTATAAACAACTATATAAACATAAAAGCTAGGGTCTAGAAGTAAGGGATTAACAAGAATTAGAAAGAACTTGTAAAATTTGGTGAGAGAAATAGTTCTTAGTGATGAATCAAAAGCTTGAGTGAAAGAAAGTACTATACATCTGAGAGGTGTGGAAGATTATAAATCTTCATTGTATATCTTGTCAAAACTTTGGATAATAGATTGGCTTGTTTCTTGGTGGATGTAGCCCACCTGGATGAACCATCTTAAATATGGTGTTGATTTATATCTCTTGTTTTGTATATTTATTCTAGTAGAATATCTACTTTTATTTGCATGTATGCTTAGATTTGATATATTATGCAGTCATGACAACCGGTGTGCTAACCCCAACAACTGGTATCAAAGCTTTATTTGAGGGTTTTGTGTGTTGATATATTTACTCACAAAGGGTTTTTGATTGAGTGGGAGCTACAACAATGGAAGAAGAAAAAAATACAAGGTAGAGAAATTTGACGGCTGAAATTATCAATTATGGAAGATGTAGATTGAGGATTATCTGTATCAAAGAGATTTGTATTTACCATTGGATGAGAAGTCTATACCTACGAAGATGACTGATGAAGAATGGAATATTCTTGACAGAAAGGCTTTGGAATCTATAAGATTGAGTCGACAAACATCCGTGGCTTCTAATATTACGATGTGCGGCTTCTACGGTAGACTTAATGAAATCTCTTGCTAATTTATATGAAAAACCTAGTGCTTCAAATAAAGTTTATTTGATGAAGAAACTATTTAGTTCTAAGATGCATGAAGGTGGATCTACATCTATTCATTTGAATGATTTCGATCTATTGTAAATCGATTAAAATCGATTGCTATACCATTTGATGATGAAGTAAAAGAACTTTAATTCTTATGTTCTTTTCTAATAATATTAATGGATAACTTGGTAATGATTGTTAGTAAGACAACATCTACTAATAATATTTTTAAGTTTGATGGTGTGGTTAGTATAATCTTGAATGAAGAAATTCGTAGGAAGAGTACATAGGAATCATCATCTGAAATGCTTTGAATCTAGAAAGGGCGCTTAGAAGGAGAGATCCAAGAGTAAAAGTAATGGGAAATAAAAGTCAAGGGATAATAGATCTAAATCAATAAGTAAGGGAATTACTTGTTGGAAACGTGGAAAGAAGGGACATGCAAAGAAATATTGTTGGTCAAAGGACAAAGAGAACCAACAACCGGATAAAGGTAAAGAAGTAAATCTTGATGTATCGAGAGTAATGCAAGATGCTCTTATTCTTTCTTTAGATAATATAATTGAATCATGAGTTTTAGATTCAAGAGATTCTTTCCATGTAACCCCTAATAAGGGTTATTTCAGAAATTATGTCCAGGTAATTTTGAGCATGTTTATTTAGGTGATGATGAACCTTGCGGTATTATTGGTAAAGGGGAAGTTCATCTAAAATTGCAAAATGGAATACATGGGTATTAAAAGATGTGAGGCATGTGTCGAGCCTCGGGAGGAATTTATTTTTGTAGGGCAACTAGGTGAATCTGTTTGCATGGTTACTTTACGAGGAGACTCTTAGAAAGTAGCCAAGGGTGCTCTTGTTGTGGCAAGAGGTAAGAAGGTAGGAATGTTATATTTATCTATTTGTATTATTGATTCCTTTTCGCATTATCTACTTCATATTCGAGATGCATTCATATGGCATAATCGGTTGGGTCATATGAGTCAAAAAAATGAATGCAAATCTTAAAGGCTAAGGGTAAGTTATTAGATTTGAAAGATTTAGATCTTGATTTCTCGTGAGCATTGTATCTTTGGAAAGCAAAAGAGAGTGAGATTTCTCAAAGTTGGGGCAACTAAGAAGGAGCAGAAAATTGGAGGTTGTACACTTAGATGTATGGGAACATGCTTAGGTAGCTTCTCATAGAGGATCCCATTATTATGTTACTTTAATTGATGATGCTACAAAGAAAGGTATGGGTTTATTGTATTAGACATAAATCTAATGTTTTGAGACTTTTAAAAGATGGAAAGCCCTTTTTGAGAATGAATCAAATTCAAAGTTAAAGTTCCTTAGATTTGACAACGGTAGTGAATATTGTATCAAGGCTTTCAATGATTATTGTTCAATGAATGAGATACGTAGAGAAAGAATGGTTCCAAGAACACCACAAGAGAATGGTGTTGCAGAAAGAATGAAGATGACAATCATGGAACATGCTATAAGTATGAGGATACATTCTAGATTGTCCTTATAGTTTTGGGCATAAGCAGTTGATACAATGGTTTATTTGATTAACCATGGACCTTCAAGTTCATTAGATGGAGGAATACCGAGAGGAAGCTTGGACCAAAAAAGAGGTAGATCGTTCTTTTCTTAAAGTTTTTGGTTTAGAAGCTTTTGTACATGTTGATAAGGAAAATACACAAAATTTGGATGTAAAATCAAAGAGGTGCACTTTCATTGGTTATGGATCTGGTGATTTCGGTTTCCATTTTTGGGATTTAGAGAATTCTAAAATTATTAGGATTCGTGATGTTGAATGGAATGAAAAGAGAATGTACATGGATCAAATTTTGGTACCCAAGGATGAACCGGTTGAGGAGTTTGTAAATGAAAATGAACTCTCATATTTAAAAGTATTACCAACAGGGTTGCACAATAACCAGTGTCAGTTAACCCCGATCGACATGGGTCAAACGAACCAATATTGGTTACGAGAGGATCCAAACCGGCATTGGTTAGTAGAAGCTGGTATCGATTATAGAGGATCAAACGCATCGGTTAGTAGAACCGACGCGTCGGTTAGAGGTGATCGACGTCAGTCACTATTAGATTTGGATAGGAATTTCTAGGAGGTCCAGATTGAGCCTCCGGTACCCCAAACTTCTGTGAGAAGGTCACAAAGGGTAAGTAAACCTCCAGAAATATTTTTACCTTCTCTATTTTATTTATTATTGATTGATAATGGTGAACTAGAGAGCTTTGAAGAAGCAATGCAGGATAAGACTCGCGTCTAGTGGGAGCATGACATGGATGAGAGATGGACTCCTTGGAGCAGAACCAAACTTGGGATTTGGTTAAGTTTCAACAGGTGAAGAGAACATTGTAGAACAAGTGGGTTTACAGGATCAAAGAAGAAGAGGGTGGACATAAAAGATACAAGGAAAGGCTTGTAGTAAAGGGATTTACATAGAAAGCAAGTATTGACTTTAGTGAAATATTTTCTCCTGTTGTTAAGATGACTTCTATTCGTACTATATTGAGCTTAGTTACAGTAGAAGATTTACATTTAGAGAAACTAGATGTGAAGATGAATTTCCTTCATGGTGATTTGGATGAAGAGATTTATATGTAGCAGTATTGCTTGGATATGAAGTCAAAGGTAAGGACAAATTAGTGTGTAGGTTGAAAAAGAGCCTATATGGGCTCAAGCAAGCTCAAGGCAATGGTACACGAGGTTTGATAGTTTTATGCATGAACATGGTTACTTGCGATGTGAATCGACCATTGTGTTTATTTCAAGAAGCTTGAAAATGGGAGCTATATTATTTTGTTACTTGTATGTGGATGATATGCTTATTGCAGGATCTAGTATGGAGGATTTTGGTGAGCTTAAGGGAAAACTAACTCACACATTTTCTATGAAGGATTTAGGAGCTGCAAAAAGAATCCTAGGCATGCAAATACACGAGAGACAAGAAGAACAAGAAATTGTATTTGTCTCGGGAGGATTATATCTACAAGGTGTTAGAAAGGTTCAACATGCGAGAATGCTAAACTCATTTAGTACACCTATGGTGGACACTTCAAATTGAGCAAAGATCAATGCCCATCATCACAAGAGGAGGTCAAATACATAACACGAGTGCCATATGCTTCAACAATTGGAAGTCTCATGTATGTTATGGTTTGTACCAGAGTAGACATTGCACAGGCAGTGGGAGTTGTGAGTAGATATATGGCCAATCTAGGTAAAGAGCATTGGAAAGCAGTCCAATGAATACTTAGGTATTTGAAAGGGACATCTAACATGTATTTATGCTATGGAGATTCAAATATTTTGTTATGTGGCTGTGTTGATTTAGATATGGCTGGAGATCGTATGGTAGGAGGAGCAGTATTGGATATATTTTCACAATAGGTGGGACGAAAGTTAGCTGGATTTCAAGATTACGAAGGTTGTGGCTTTATCTACTATAGAGGCAGAGCATGTTGCAGCTACAAAGGCTAGAAAGGAGATGATATGGATGAGTAGGTGCATGTAAGAGTTGGGAAAGGAGTAAGGTAATTGGAAAATGTTTTGTGACAATCAGTACAATTTATTTGGCAAAGAACTTAGTGTTTCATTCGAGAACGAAACACATTCAGTTGAGGTATCACTTCATATGGCAGGTATTCGAGGATGGACAATTGAATCGGAAAAGATTCATACAAGCAAGAACCCTACGGATATTCTAACAAAACCATTAACAAAGGAGAAGTTGGAGCTACACTCCAATTTTGTTGGTCTTCAAGTTTGAGACTTGAAGAGGAAGAAACAAAGCTAAGGGAGGATCCAAGAATAATGTTGTATAGGTATGGTGTAGTAATTAATCTCCAAGTGAGAGATTGTTGAGTTATGGAGCTTAATTACTTCAGCTTTAACATGCAATGGAAACTTGCTTTGAAAAATATAGTAAATCAGTCATCGGTTAGGTGGGAACAAGCTTTGGCCACCCATGACCGACATTAGTCAATAAGGGCAGGCATCGATCGAGGCAAGGCGGAACCAACATCGGTTACTGTGCGAGGATGTTTTAATTAACTCTCGGGAATTAGATCTATTTTTAGCATTAAATTATATCTATTGATTGTAATTGCATGACTAAGTTCCCTAAGTATATAAATGACTATATAAGCATAAAAGTTAGGGTTTAGAAGTAAGAGATTAACAAGAATTAGAAAGAACTTGAAAAAGTTGGTGAGAGACATAATTCTTGGTGATGAAGCAAAATCTTGAGTGAAAGAAAGTACTATACATCTGAGAGGTGTTGAAGATTGTAAATATTCATTGTATATCTTGTCAAAGCTTTGGATAATAAATTGGCTTGTTTCTTGGTGGACGTAGCCCACACTTTGGGTGAACCACGTTAAATGCGGTGTTGATTTATGTCTCTTGTTTTGTATAGTTCTTCTAGTAGAATATCCACTTTTATTTGCATGTATGCTTAATTCGATATATTGTTTATGCAATGACCGTGTGCTAACCCCAACAATGTACTTTTGGCTATTTTGTCTTATTCACTTAAGTGACCTTTGTATTTTATAAATAAGAAAAGAACTTATTTGCATTCCTACAAGAATATGAAAGATCACAAGTGGTAGGAATGGGAAAAGTCACTTGAGGAGGATAAGGCGAGACATTTTGTAAGCTATATATTGGGATGACTTCTCTATTCCAAGGGGTTCATAGCTTTTATTCTCCTACTACAAACAAGAAGTTATTTCTTCTATCTCTTTTTATTTTTTCTTCTACTTCATCCTTTTCAATTTTGCAAGCTTTGTAATCTTGAACAACCAAGAAAGAACTTTGTGTCTTTGAGGAATAAATCAATAGAACTTTGTGTATTTGATTTGTTAATATTAGTATTGCTTACACAATTGTTTTCTTCCTGTTGAATATGGAAATACCTCTAGTTAATGTTCGTGAAAATCTACAAGTGTCTATTCACAACCTTAATCCTCTCCCTATTCTCGCGATCTCCCCTCTACATCTCTCTAAGAGAATTCCTCCCTTATCCCATATAAGCAATTTACCACATGTTTAATAGAGTATTCATGTGTGATCCCCGACCTAATGTCCACTTATAGATTTTATTATTTAATGCATTCAATAAATGAGTGTCTCCTCATTCCTAAAAGGAGGAACTTAGTCCCGTGAGCGTTGGGTAAAAACTACTAAATTTCCCTTGTGACAAATTATTTCGCCAACAACTATACAATCTCGAGCCATTAACTTCACAAAGTTCTATATGACATGTTGACTTAGGTGCAACTCAACACATGAACAAAAAAAGATTCACTCTACACTTTGAGAGATACAATTACTAGAAACCATGTCTCTTTGGGTGATGGCACGCCCTATCGTGTCCAAGGCATACGAGTATTAACTACACAATTCTCCAAATACATTTATGTGATGCTAAACTATGGAAATATCAAAAAATAAAATATATTAACTATTTTGTTGAAGAATTTTCCAATTATTTAAAGATATTATTTATGTTCAAGGAAAGTACATATTGTAGACACTAGAAAATGCACCTTGCGCATAAGGTCTCCTATTCAAAAATACCAAAAACATCATAAAACACAATAATCCCAAAAAATATAAATAATCCCACAAAAACAAATAAAAATATAAAACCCCACAAAATGGTGATAAAAGACACCTCATCACTCATTTACTAACCCTCACCCACTCACATTTAATTGTCCATCCCACCTACCCATTTTGCATGTCCAATGCACTATGGACCCTTATCATCTCATCCACCTATGCACATTGCACTCATATGTGTCACATTCCCCTATGGATTTAAAAACTATAAAACACCACTCATCCCATCATTTCAGATCCATGACTCTTTGTGCACTTGAGCCCATACTTGAGTTTTTACTTCTTTGCTCACATATTTCGATATTGCAAGTCTTGGAGAGGTGAAGACAGATCACAAAGGATAGGTGCAACTTGTTGGATCATTGTTTTAGCAAAATTTCAACAAAGGTGTTAGTCACAAGTGCGATTGCCTTGCAATCTTTGAGTGATTTTCAAAGTGAATCACAAGCTGTCATGACTTGACTTGATCGATTCGGTATACTTTTCATTTACATGCATTGTTTTGTCATTTTTACTTCAATAAAAGTCTTTTATTATCTTAAATAGTTAGAGATTTGACCAAGACAGTCACCCAACCACAAAAAAACAACTAACATTTCTTTAAGTGTGCTTGTGTGTAGGTTTTTGATTCAGTCATGAAATTTTCTACCCACTTTATTCATTAAAAAACCCATGATTCTCCCTCATTTTTCAATGGCAACGTAAGCCCATTATTTTTAGTAACATTGATTTGGTGATTGTTATATCAACTAATACATCTTATAGGTGATCCAAATCTAGGCATACACATATCTTTTAACTCGGTGTTATCTATAGAATGATAAATATGTTTGAGAGGTTAATATTATTTTGTGAGTGTAACTGTGATAAATTTGTATGGGTACCTTTTAGTCTTTTTGAGACCTTATTTTTAAAACAAGAAAAGTAAACGAATCTGCTATTCGAGACAATATGACAAATAAGTGCACTGAAATGGTATCAAAACTACCAAACTAAATTTATGGTGAAGTAAAAGGAGAGCGAGAATCAAGCACGCCAATAAAGTTGCACCACCGAATCAACATATTCCAAACCCTTACATCACCAACCACAAAAGCAACCCCATTGACAGCAGTATGTCAACACCATGATCAACCGCAAATCCATTATTTATTCCAATGATCAACCGCAAATCCATTATTTATTCCATGAATCCCTACACTGTTCCTTGCATAGGTGCTCTAAACATCAATTTTCCTGAACATTACTGTAATTTGGGTTTTCTGGCAATGCAGTCCCTGCAGCAGAAAGCTTCGGAATGGAGCGGCTTAGCTTCGGAAGATGCATTTGCTATCGATGACACCAACTTATACCTCAAGCTTGGACATCAAACCTTCGTTGATTTATCCACAGATTTCTACAACAGGTTGCTTCATTTATAATTTTTCTCCTTTTTCCTGGTTACTTGCTTGGGTTTTCTATCCTAACTTTAATTAAAATTAGTATCCAAGATGAAAACACCGCATTCTACAATTCAGAAATGTAAACTGCGAACACCCATTTTGAAATGGTTCTCATTCTAGCATTCAGAATTGTTAAGTACGGACACCCATTCTGAAATTAGTTCTCGTCCTAGCATTCAGAATTGTTAACTGCGAACACCCATTTCACATTCAGAATTGTAAACTTATGGGTTTTCACAGTTTACAATTCTGAATGCTAGAATGGTATGCACATAAATATCTACTAGAGTTGTTAAGTTTGTCCAAACCTGGAATATATCAGATAACGTCATTGAAGTTTCTGGAAGTCCACTGGACAGAAACAAGATGTTTAATGTTGTTCCCGTTTGTTACAATTCATAAACTGCTTTGTATTAAATATTAATGGTTCCTTAAGGGCCTCAAGTTTTTGCCGGAATATTGATAATTATAATATTCTCTACTTGCAGAGATTGCTATGTGCTCGATTTGTAATAAATGGTACTATTTATTCTTTATACATGGTACTTTTTCCTGGGGTAAATATTAAGCCAGATATGTCATTTCTGAATTATGTTTTACTAATGGCTTATATTGGCTTATAGCAAGATATGCATGCATACTTTAGGGCTTATTGGCTTATAGAATGTTACGCTTAACCACTTTCTAGTATTCCTGGGAAAATTGGGACAGAAAGGCATGATGTCCAGTGGATTTGTCATGAGGGAAAGAGAACACAGTATTTTTAAGGAAGAGGGGTTACATTTTCAGATGCACATACGTGTGAAGAGATGTGGGATAAAACCCAAGTTTGGGGAGTACCAAAGCTCCTCAGTTTTTCACGAAGAAGATGTTGCAAAAATAGTAACATCTACCATATGAGAGTTTGAGTTTCTATATGTCATTGACCGATTTATAGGTAAACTTGGCATTGATATGTCCGCCCTCGATTCAAATAGCATGATAATTTTGTGCTAAGAGATTCGTTTTTTTTTCGTAATTCCAAGAGGTTCCTTTTTTTTGTTTTTTGTTTTTTTCTTTGGGGTAATACCAAGACGCTGGCAATCAATTGTTGTTTCTATCTTTCGATTTCAGAAGTGAACGAGTTGGTTCAGACAGGACATTGCAACTGATCAAGCTGGTCACATAGCCATCGGATGGAACATGTGACCAAAAGCATTCTTATTATAATTTTTGAACTTCTGCTTAAGAAAACACTGTTTCCTGCAAATCAGAACATAGCACGACCCTGGATGAAGTTGCACTCAATCTACCAATCCTAAATTCTAGAATGAAAGTGAGTGGAGCAGCCACATATTTTTGAACTTAAAGCAGGTTCATTTGTGGCAGGGACTTGCCTGAATCTCAATCTCACTGGCCCAGTGGTCAGAGAAGGTGGAGTTATAAAGGTTGTTCTTTAGATCACACCCTAGGTCCCTACCTAGCATGCCTCTTGGGTGTATGAAACTTTTCCTGTGGGAACGAGGGAGCATTTTCACTTTAGCTTACATATATTGTTCAAATTTTGTATCCCATAGGTTGCAACCTCGTGAACAGGCTTGGGAACAAATCGAGCCTTGCCAAGCCATCTACAACAGGAGTACTGATCCAATATCTCAACAGGCGTTTATCTGCCATTGCTGTTAAAAACCTGTCAAGATTTTTAACACTCAATGCACGTGCATCTCTGGAATTGATGGAATGCCCCCATTTTTTCTCCATCGTCCAGTTATACAAGATTTAACTCCATCCATCTCCTCCTCCCCCAAAAATAATCTGGTGATGATTTTATTGGGAAGCGAAGAAGAATGTTGCGGAGAGCTAATTCTTTCATCGTGCCATCAGGCAGAATGTAATTAGAAACTAAAGTGAAATCCAAATTGAATTCAAAATAATTAAACTCACTGGACAAATCCCAAGAATGTTACTGAAATGATTTTTGATCAAAATTTCTTGCATTCCAGATGATGGCAGTGCCCTCTGATTTCCTAGTCAAATCAAGACTCAGATATGCTTTAGGACCCTGAGAGGCAGTAGAGGTTTTGGCCATATTAGCACTAGACACGGGGGTTCCTTATTATAGCATCAAATCAGAGTTGGTAGATTTGATCATGGCACGAAGAAATCTATATTTATTATTGATACCTAGGTCTCTGATATTCCAGAAGAGCACTTTCACTGAGGAGAAGTGTGCTTAATGTGCTCTGTGGCCTATTGCAACGTGAAATCCCCATTGGTGCTTGTAAGAGATTGTCTTAACAGAAAAAGCCTTTAGTAGTCAGCCATGTTCAATAGTGAGATCAAATATTGAGCTGATGGTTTTTTATTTTCCTCTGATACCTTAACCAGTTGAGCAGTGTGGTCTGATTCTTAGGGACACAAGCTTTACCCTGCGGTCCCCAGGAGAGGGAAGTAGACTTTCCTGCATAAAATTCGAAAGGTACAATCTGCAAATATTTCACATTTTGCAGATTGGGAAAAACTTTTTGCATCTCTAAAAATTTCTGGGAAACAACAAAAGAAGCAAGAGAAAAGCTCTTCAAAACTTCTTTTCAAGGATGGCTGGGACGAGCCTAATTTTCTTTTGCAACCTCTTTTATCCTCGGAGTCAAGAATATCAAATGAATTAGAAATTTGAAGACTTATCTGGCTCCCCCTTTGTGCTTTTGCTCTCGGAACATAAGTTTCGTTTGATTGTCCATGATCAATTAAGCGTATCTCTTGGTTGATTTGCCTTCAGACTGCTCGTATCCATAGGAATTGAAGTGCCTGGATGGATGCCTTAGGTATTTGGAGCTGAAGTATCCATAAGGGCATCTTTAGTGGTGTTAGGGATAGTGTCAGACTCATAAATTTGGGATGTGAGTGAAAAATGTGTGGCCAGATGATCATGCTGATGGCAGAAGCTTACACCGGAAGGCTGCCTTTTTATATTTGGAGCTGAAGTATCCATAAGGGCATCTTTAGTGGCATGAAGGATATGGTCAAGCTCATAAATCGTGTGATGGGAGAGGAAAAATGTGGCCAGATGACCACGCTGATGGCAGAAGCGTACGGGAAGGGGATGTTTTCACAGTTGACAGGTTGCTCCCACCAAATTCCTCCGGATTTGAGGAAGAATCTGTCAAGCAAAGGCTTCACCAAGTCTGTGTTCCCCAAATTCGGCATAGTGTAGAATCCTGGTTGTATAGTGAGTTTAGAAGCAGGTATTTACCCTGCAATTGCATTCTCAGTTCGCCTCCTTGAATTCTCTCCCCAAATTGCACTTGGGAGCATAGGGAGTCTGACCCAAACAAGGAACAGTAATTGGTAGATCATCTCTGGGTTTAAAATATGGGAACCTTGGTTTCATAAAAGGACCTGTTTTGTTCAAGAACCTTGAGCCTCCTTGGAAGATGGCATGCATCTCAATCTTTTTGGAAAAGAATGACATAAAGTACCCCTTGGGTATCATCAAAATAGCTATAGAGCCTGAGGGATTACTTTTTCTAGACCCAAGATCTTAAGGTCTTAGATCTGGGGTATGCTTCCATGAATCAAAAAATAAGGGCACATTCCTTTAAGATACC
The DNA here is from genome assembly GCA_018340775.1 of Taxus wallichiana var. yunnanensis. Lineage (NCBI taxonomy): Eukaryota > Viridiplantae > Streptophyta > Pinopsida > Cupressales > Taxaceae > Taxus > Taxus wallichiana. The sequence goes on from CM031239.1 coordinate 892,278,372, forward strand.
ACAGGCATTCATTTTCCTCAACAGGGAAGTGAATTTGGAGGGGTTTCCATCTTTAAATTGCATGCATCAGCTTTGTTGTCTGGGAAATTTGGCTTGAACACAGAATTCTGAGCATGCTGGTTATGAATTTCAGCAGCTCATCCCTGGAGATCTATGAGCTTGTTGAGAAAGAATAGCTTTGATAGACGGAAGTGGCTTTGTGGAGGAGGCTATGGCCTTCACACACTCGGGCTCCAATGAGTAGGAGATTTAGGAAAAACAGATCTGGTATAAGATGCGAGAGGGAAGGAAGCACTGAAGGTTTGGCGCAAGCAGCCTCAAATCATTCAAAAAAACTCCACACTGAAACTCTTCTCATTCTTAAGAACTTCTAAAAATTATAGTCAAAAACACCATTGTCTTTAATGAATGACTCGGTTTCCAAGGTCTTTAGAGATAAGCCCGACTTCACGTATCCATCCATCCAGCAGTTAATAAAATTAGATTCCTGCCCATCTGCCTTGATTCACTGCAACATCTTCGGGATCCATTTCACAGCTTTATTACAATCACATACACATGCCGATGCTACTCATACCACCCAACGACAGAGTAGAAGTATATAACTGAATGCGCCATTGCCTAAAAGTCTTATCCAACTGAAAAGAGTATTTGTGTAATTAATTGAACATGAAACTACAAGATCCTGAAGAAGGCTTTTGTAGCAAATATGAATTCCATCCTTCAAGTTCCTATACACATAGTCTAGGGCCATTTCCCTAACAATTTTGTAGAAGCAAACAAATGAGAAACGGAATCCATTTGTATCATTGATGATATTGGGGGTGATAGGTTCTCCCACGGTAGACCTTAGGTACAAATTTCACTCATTTTGCACGATTGCTTACATTCAAACCAAACCATCCAGTTTTCCTTTAATTGAATGATTCTGTTCTAGTTGGTGATTTGAGAAGTTTGTCATTCAGAAAAGAGATCTGCACTTGCAGACTTCTTGGTGCTTGTGCTTGCTTGAATGATCTCCCTGTTATTGTTAGTTTTCTTATACCATTTTTAAAGTTAAGCTGCTTATTTTCAAGAACAATACTTCTTATGCACTATCCGACCCTGCTTCTTTTCATGTTAACACAAAAGTGCATTTTGTTCCTGTGTTTGTTTTTTCTAACTCAAGGGAACAAATTTTTCAAATAGCAGAAAGAAAGTCAGCTCTTCACTTAATTTCTTTATGAATAATCTGAATTATTCCCTGGAGCAGGGTCTTTGCTGATGATCAGGAATGGTTCCGATCTATTTTTTCCAACTCAAACAAAGAAGATGCCATCCAAAACCAATATGAATTTTTATCCAGAGAATGGGAGGTCCACCACTTTATTCTCAACGGAAAGGTATCTCCATGGAAATGTTAGATTTGATATGCTCATCTTCTTTTGTCAATTCTTGTGTTTTCTACTTCTGTTTTACAACTATATTATCCTTTATTTCAGAAAAAAAAACACTGGAAAATTTGTAGTGATTGTGAATAATGTTAAAATTACTGCTTAAAGAAATTTAAAGAAATTGATAAGTATAACTTTTAATGTTCTGATTATGTTGTTCTAAAGGTCATCTCATCTAGGGCAGGTGGTTAAAATTCAATTTTTTTAAATTTTATTTCTGCTAAAACAAACTAGACTAGATATTTATGTAATAAAAGAATAAAAAAACCAGTACAAAAATGGTAACATACTTTATATATACGGCACTGAGTTATCCAGTCCTCTTAACTTAAAGCTTGTGATGGTAAGTAATGCCCAAATTTCTAAACTAAGAAAATCTTTGCTATGTCTATTTCCAACCTGAAAACCACGGGAATCTAAGATGCATCATTATGGGCCCTGCCCTGGTTGATTGTCAGAATCCATAAAACAAATCCTTACAGTGGCTTTCATAAAACTAGACTACTAGTAGGGTAATAGAGGTAGGAAGCCTTATCAATAGGTTGACCTCAGATTGCATTTCCTCTAATAATAATTTAGTCAATGGTCTCTAGCATTGTAAGCCCCGAATCCCTGAATGAGGGATTCTGGAAATACTTCAACCATTAAAATTGTGTAGGGGTCCTGTAATTAAATAACCAGAGGTCTTTGACAATTTTGTTTGTGCCCATTAACAATTTCATTGTCCTTCAGGGTTTCTTTAATGCCATAAAATTCCCTAGCACTTGATTCAAGATTTCTGTTATCAGCTTTGTTGGGAGGATAAGACCAGTTCTAAGCATGTGCTTGATACTATTCAGGTGATTCTCCAGATATTGCTGACCTGTCTCTGCCCCAAAGTTCTCTCCCACTATCGTCTAGACAAGTATCCAAATGCTTAAAATTTACAATGAAATATGCCTCGTCTGCAACGCATACATTCAACTAGGATCTGTGATTTTAATGATCCAGATAGAGAAAATGGGTAGGCAGTGGTTTGTAGCAAGTGAGAGGGTTGTAGTCTTTGTTGTTGAAGTTCCTAGAGCTGGCTATCAGTAGCTGCATTTAATTGTATGGATCTGGATATGCTTTTATACGAAAGGTGTTTTTCCTTAATATTTTTTTCTACATCTACTGTGAACTTGCAAAAAAGAAACATCAAAATGAGTAGAGCCAAAAAATATAGATAGGGTACCAAGTACCCAAATAGTTGTACTTCATAAATAAGAATGATTCCTCTTGGTATATGTGACAATTTGGGATATCTGATCCCTTTAAATACGCATCTAATCAATAATCCATAGTCACTATTTACAAAGCCAACTTAGAGAAAACCTTGACTTTATTCATTTCCAATGATGCCACAAGCTGACATTTCAAGGGACACCAAATCGAAGTTTACACACATACTAACATCCTGCTTAAACTTGAGTTGGGAGCAAGAGATGCAAAGGCATCATTACATAACATCCTCTGTTGTTGACAACTTTCCCAAGAACAGTATATCTCCCAAAACATGATTGCGATGAAGAAAGGCTGAAGCCATCAAGATATGACTGATATTTTATGCAGAGCTACCTGTCCTAAACTTCACCTTATTGTATTCTTTTTGTTGCAGGTTACAAATTATGATATTATGTTTAAATAGGTAATTGCTCATCATAGACTTCATGTAGATAAGGCATTATGCTACGTGTATGAGGATTGACAGTCAGTTTCAGTTATATGGATAAGGCAGTATATTGTATCTATTTATCATTAAATTTCATCTAATTTTTATTTCTTATTGGAATTTCTGGCAATTATGTAGAATATGAAACCAAAATTTCAACATTTCTGGTTGTCTCTGCTGTTTCTATTGAACAAAGCTCAAACAAATATAAGGTGCAATATGCAATTACAATCTGTACCGACTAATAGAGATTTGATATTACCACTCAAACCTCGAGGAAGTAATCAATCACATCAAGTAAATAAAATATAAACTGATAGCTTGGGATGGTGGTCATTTCCAGCTACTAGTGCATCATTCGAGTTCAGCACAACTATGAATCATCACCATTTTGGGATTATGTATTAGTGACAACAATTAGTTATAGAACTACTGTAGAGGCACAGTTTCTAGGAATCCTGTATCTTGTTCTGTTGCATACTTTCTCTGCTCAGCATGTTCAGTTGTGTGCTCAGAAGCTTATTCTGGATTTCAAAAATGAATCCGTTGAATCTGGTTCTAACAAAAAACCGTATGGAAGTGTATACCTAAGTAGATAGGTTTTCCAATAGGGAATACAAACAATAGGTCTGCAGAGAGATGCATGGAAAATGAAAAAGGATTGTATACTTGTTGATAGGGTTTATTTGAAATCAGATTTCTGAGTTACATTGAATTCAATGTCCAAGGATCTTAGAAAGAAATGGATGGTGTGCTTAACTTTCCTGGTTTGAGGATTAATGGTTTCATGCACCAGGACCGATATCAAACAAAGGAGCATGCTTATATCTCTTCTTTGGATTTCTTCTAATTGAAATTGGCATGTTAGAGGGGTCAATGTAAAGAATGTTATACTGTATTAGAAAATTCATCAAAATGCCTTGGAAAACCAAAAGCTGAAGCCAATTCAACCATTCGAGGTCTTTGCATTTCTATTAATGTTGGTCTCTGACTCTCTACTCACACCATACAACTTATGGAAAAGGTGCCGCTCCAAAGTGGAAGCTATGACGTAAATATGGTTAGATTAATTTCCATATGTAATAGAAAGGTGTGACATCTGTGGTGTATTGTTGCTGACAGACATGAAGAATGAATACATTTGTCTCGTCAGATTTATGCCTTTTTTTGAATGACAACCTCAAATGAAATCTTAACTCAATTTTTTTCCCTCGAGTAAAATTCTCTTCTATGCTATAGAGTAAAAACTTCAAGCCCCAGGCATGGATTGAAGGCTAAGAATGCTTTTTTGGTAATTCTTTTTATTTCCTTTTGATCAAAGGCTATACAACTACTTATGTAGTGGCAGCAACTCAGGTGTGCTAATTTAATGAATTATAAAATTCACCTAGTTGTGATTTGTGACAATACTGTATCTTCTTTTTCAATAATTTTTCTGACAATAGATCCAGGAAATTTTCTCTCCAACAAAAGGCAAATCCTTTGATTTCTCAATTTCAAATAATTTGAGTTTTGCATTATATGGCAAACCATAGATGTGATGGTTGAAATATCAACAAATTCCAAATGACAATAGTATTCAGAAGATTTCATGTAGCCTAGCCTTCAAAGTCATAAATGGTAATTTCCTGGAATGGGGTTTGACTCCTGAAATTAGGCTTGCGATGTGACCTTGTGAGAGGCTGTGAATTCATTTTGTACTTTTTATTCATCAAATATTTTTTACATGATGTACTCCTGATATGCTAATGCAATCTATGTTCAGGTTGTCTTGGTATTAGTAGCCTCTGGCTTCAATTTTCTTGTTGTGTATCAAACTTTCAGATGACATCTGACAATGGATTTATATATTTTTGAAAGAAATCATTAAGAGTGGGTGGATTATGGATCTGTACCTTGACTGGTTGTTTTGAATTGACTATACTGATAGCTTTTTTACTTCAGGTCATCCAGCTCTTATAGGACGCCATAGACCATTCCCTGTCACATGAGAAGCAGCAGAGAGATGGCTTCAGCACATGCAAAATGCACTAGATAGTGTTCCCAAAATTGATGCCGATTCAAAGACTTGTATGCAGAATTTCTTCAGGTATAGAACTCTTGTAATTTACAAGATAGAATTTTGAAAGTAAATCTGCTTAAAGTTGTGTTTTACTTCTAGAAGGTTGTAACTGTTAATCATGTAGGGTGATCTGAAATGTTGATGGTTAAATAATTTTTCACATAGGCCATTTCCAGAAGCATTCTTTCCAAAATTAAGGACCCTCAAAGCCTCCAAGCCTTTTATTAAGGTTGTAATTGTTGTTTCTATTACAGGCACACTGTATTTTTTCTTGTAGCGGGAAATGAAATGATGAGCGAACAACAAAGGGGTGCTCACAATATGCAGCGTAAACCATGAAGTGAATTTTACCCACTCAGTCAAAACTGAACTTGATTAAGCTAATATACTCAATGTTGAAAATTAAATTTTTGGAAGAATTCACAATTCAGTAGTTACTCTACTTAAGTTGCTACAGATAGTTCATTCTATGTAGTTTTCTTGTAATGCAGAATTCTCTGCATTTATTTGAATTGTACTTAACATGATAAACAAAATGAATATGTATTTAGAAGGCCTGAATAAATTTCTAGTATCATGACAACCATATATTTCCAGATGTAACAACATGCTAAACTGCTTGTAAGGAAAGCTAAAAACAGAAAACATGATTCATCTTGTTAAAGTTTGTAAGCTTCCACAGTCCATGACATTGATAAGAAAGGGCTTCCAGAAGAAATTGTGTGAAAAGAAATGTGATTTTCGATGTTTGGGGCATTATCCATAATCACGATGACACATCCATAGTTATTTCTTGGTCACACTAAAGAATTCAGAATGACATGGTAGCAAAAACTTTCTAAATCGAAAAGAATAAACCCTAGAAATTTTTAGTTTCTTTTGGCTGTAAGAAAAAATGTCACACTTTTTTTTTGAGCTGGGTGAATGTTGACCATTCTTGGTTTGCATAGGAAATCCTGTCGGCTAACTAGCATTTTTTCCAATGCACCGATTGACTTCCCTTGTGGCCAGACCCTATAAGACTGCAGTTTAAAATCTCTTCACACGATTGTGGTGTAGTAGCAATAAACAGTCCACGCTAAAAGGAAAACACCATTAGAAACCATCTGGTTTAATTCCTGACTATTTAAATATACCTATATATGTGATCATTGTAGAGCATGAATTCCAAATTGTATTATTTGAAGCTTTTAATACAATAACAGAAACAAAATTATTCCAAAATTTATTATTCAATTCGTGTTAACGGTGAATAATCTAAACATGTTATTAAAATGGCATGGTATGTAGCCAGAAAGGAAAAATATTATATCATTTTTCTAATGCATTTTTTCCAAGTTCTTTTTACTTATTGAATTTTACCCATTATTTTTTGTTCCATGGCTCTTTATTTGTTTCTTCCCTTTTCTTCTACACACTGCTATAATGCATACCGGTTACTCTGATCAAGCCATAAGAGAGAAAGTTACAAAGCCTTGTCAGATATTGGAATATTTTGGAGTATGCAATCTTCTTATAATGGAGTTCATGATGCAAAACCAAATTTGTTTGATTTAGTAATAGTAAGCCGTTCATGTGGGAGAAAGGCTCGTAACTGACAGAGGTGCTGAAAGTGTCCTGCAACCGGTTTCTTCCTGTGACTGAATCTTGGGAGGATTTGGCCACTCTCCTTCCCCATTGTTCAATAAAATGCTCATAGCAGTCATAACATAGGCGTCAAAATCAGAGCACGAGGCAAACCTGCTGGCTGTAACAGAACATGTGAGAGAAACATTAGTAATAGAAGACAAGACTGCCAAGAATTTTGACGGGTGCCATCAAATTGTTTCCATTGCATTGAGAACCCCCTTCCTTCTCAATTTGCAATCAACTTAAAGCATATCCTTGTTGTTTGTTAGTGCATTTTAATTGCTCGACTCTGTTGTTTTTGGGATTGCAAAGGCTCCATCTTGTAAAATGTTTTCTAGGCCCATATCGCTTTTTGAGTATGGGCCATTTTCCCATTATTCTGAAGCCTATTGGGAGAAGGATATAAGACCATGAATCTGCATATTAGGGTTTGTTATTGAATGACTAGATGCATATTTGGTACTTCGTTGGTGATAGCAATGTTAATGATGCATTTCTGCAGCAGAAATATCCTGAAAGAGGCAAGAATGCCAATAATTTGGACAAAGTCTTTATGGTGGCAGCTGTCCAAAATTTTGGCATTCTTGACTCTATTGCATGTTTCTATTGTAGAGGTGCTTTTTATTGACATTGCCATGACCAATGATATGCAAAAGATACATCCGGTCATTCAAGAACAGATCCTAATATGCAGATTCATCTCTCTCGACCCTTCCAAACTCTCTGGGAATGTTTTCTTCTTCTCCCTTCTCTCTTTTTGGTCCCTTTTACTAATTAGCATGGTGTCGCCGCAAGGATTCCAACCACCTCCGTGGGCATTTTGTATTCGCAAGTGGTGGCTCTCTTAGGGACTGA
>CM031239.1:892286140-892403884 GCA_018340775.1 Taxus wallichiana var. yunnanensis
ACATGGTGTGATATGAGAAGTTGTTGGCTTTTGAGGAGGCTAGGTTTATTAGGTTCTTAGACCTAATGAGTGATGGTTTCCCAAATGGAGTATTCCATGTTGAAGGTGAAGGTTTTGAGGTGTTCATGTTTGTTGATAGTTACAAGAGGATCTTGATGAAGTGTCCATAGTATATGGAGTCATGATGGAGCTGCCTTATGCCCTTGAAGTTCATCTTGTGACCGTTGGAGGAGACGTCTTGTGTTTTATAGCTTGTTTAATATGTTAGATAATATCATATTTTAACTACTATTACCCACCTCTTTAATTATCTATCAAACTAATGAGAATTACCTTCTTATTATAATATAGAAAATCAAGAAAATATCTATGATAATAAACATTACAAATCCATTACCAAATAAACTATTAGATAACATGATTTTAACATCTCTTGTAAAAATTAAATATATCAATATGCTCATTAAAATTTAACATAAATGTATAAGATAATATTTGAATTAAATACTAAATGATCTCACCAACATCACCAATTTATCCACCATGAATACATAGTGCATTCTCTTTACATGTTGATCATATCTACCCGGTATGTTCCAGGTCAACCGCCAACATGGCGATTGAAAACCCTATGGGTGAGGGAAGGTTGAGTGAGATCAATAAATAGGTTCACAAAGGATTTAACCCTAAATTTGATTATATTGACCCATTATTATGGTTTATATTTATTCAAAATGTAAATTTGGAAAGTGTGTACATTTAGATTATTAAATTAATAGTTAACAAATCGGATATGAAAGTATACCAAATTATTTAGGGCATCTAATCCAAAAACATACTTACTAAATGTGAAAATTGAAGGTTAAGTCAATAAGATTTCTATGATTTTCCTATTGATTTGGGTTTTCATATAGGATAACATGATATAAATGATATTTGTTTACTTCATCCCTAGAACTAGCACTATACTCTACTCTGGACAATAGAGCCTATTAGGAAAATAGTTCTCGAAGGACTTGTCTAAAATTGGATGGTTCTATCGATTGATTTCTACAATTTTGTTTCATTTGTGCATCTTTGTCTTTTCTATAGTTCCCTTTTTCATTTTTAAACATCTTTGGATGTGCAAAATTTCAATGTAATAAGCAATCTTCTCTTGAAATCCTAGCTCTCCTTGCAGGGGCTTGTAAAATGGGTCAACATTATAGGTTATGACACCCCTACTAATTAAGCTAAAATGCAAATACACAAGCCTAATCTAAATCCAAGATTGCAATAAATGAATAATAAATTAAGTACATTAATACACCCAAGCAAACTAAGAAATGAAATGTGAAAATCTAAGTCTGAAGAAGGAATAAGATGACTTACTTGGTTCACGGTTGATTGAATCTAGAGTGTACCGAGTGATGAGCAGGAGAATGGAACAACATAAGTGTCACTTAAAGACCCCAGAAAAATGCAAAATTTGAGGAATAGGATGGATTGGGAGCCTGCGAGAGGGATAGGGGTGCCTATCGGGTACCCTAGTCTTGATTCTAGGTGCTTGGGTCTGCAAAAATGACCAGAAAACCTCATCTAATGCGTCACTGAGTTATTTTTCTTTAGTCGCCTTTGGTCACTCCGAGTCGCACTAAGATCACCCAGGTCATTGTAAACTGTAATGAAGCATGAACATGTAAAACCCTTAAATAGACATCAAGTCCCAAAAGAAAGATGCAGAATAGGGTTGAACTATCCTTAGTTGTCCATGGTGAACATATGAATGAATACTACACTACATCTCGGACATAATGTAGTTCTCTCTGTGTGTGGAATTATGCCTAGGTTTCTCTTGTGCGTGTCGCACTTGGATAACGAAAGTAGCTACATGTAAAATGTAATAAATGTGTACATGGAATAAAATGAACTTCCCTCCTATGAAGTGTGATGTATAAAACAAACCCTTGTGCCTTTTGTGATGGCAACTAGATGGATCTGATGGAGCTCTTATATACTTGATGAATGCAACCTTAGGTGGTGATAGCTAATGCTTAGTGCTTGGTCCTTTATTATGATCACATAACTTTATATTTATAGGATTCATTTGCTTGAATTTTGTAATTAACCCCAAAAAGGCCAACTATCAAAAAAAGATAAGATTCTCGAAATGGCTAGAAAGGACCCAAAAAGTGTGAGTAAAGTTTAAAGGGGACGGGGCGCCGGAGGACAAGGGTGCTTGGCACTCGCATCCTAGCTAGGAAATTGTGTCTAGGATTTCAAATTCTAAAGGTAAAAATTCAAGTGAGAAAGTAAAGGTGCTACATTGAAAAGTAATAGAGAAAGAAAAGAAAGGTGGCCAAAGACATGGGTTAATTAGTACTTTTCTTACTTAGGAATCACATAAATAGTAATATATAATTAGGAGCTACCCAAAGTGCATGATTTTGTTTCTACATTTTCCCCCACTTTATGTTGGCAAGTGGAATCAGCTCGGTAACATAAATTAGATAGAGATGCATGCACCTGATAACTATGTAGATCGATGATGAAAAGTGTCTTGATGGACTAGACAAAGTGTAGAATGATAAAAATGTGAGGTGTGGATGTTAAGGAGGAGAAAGTGCAAAAATTGATAAAAATGAACCTAGAGCGGAAATGCATGTGTAGATGTTGTGATGTGCATGTTCTTGATGTCGATGTTAATGTGTGTGATGTGGTTGTTGTTAAAGTTGAATACCACTTCCCATATAGACATACCTACGGAAGAGAAGCCAAACAGTAGTCATATACAAATGTATATGATCAAAATATGTAAAAATGCTGAAAGTGTGAAAAAGGAACATGTGCACTTGATCTGTGATGAGGAAAGAGTGTATAAAATGATCCACATAGATGATGTCGATGCGTGATTTTTTTCGGGTGATATCATCTTTAATGAAATGGAAGAAGTGTAGGGATAATAGTCGGTGTCATCCTCCAACCTTTAACTACTTCCATTGAGAACACCACTTTGCCCGGATGGTGTGTATAAGCGCATGTTCTAAGGACCATATGCCACAGTAAAATCCAGCACCGTGTGGAGAATTGTAGACTATGTTGAAATCCTAATCACTATTTCATTGCCCCTTGGTTTTAGGCATCCACGAAGGTCGTTATGCTTATAAGGACATAAATCCTGATTAGAATCCTATGCAAACTGACAATTGTGTTGTATTAGTACCGTGTTGTGTTGTGTATAATGTTGTATGGGGTGGTGATTCCACACAAATAATGCCCCATCATTTGGGGCACATGTGACATCACTCGAGGAGTATGCGAGACCAAGAGAGGAGCGATCGTTGTGTTGGCTTGTGCCTGCGGAAGGAATGTGCTTGGTATATACAGGCAAAACGCATGAAACAAGTGGCTAGTAGACAAGTGTTAGTACAAGAAAATATTTTTATTGGATAGGGTAAAAAGCATGGATAGGCTCTGAGGCCGATTCTGAAAATATCACATCGTGATAACACATGAGAGAGAAAAAAGAGGAATAAGACCCGAGGAGTTAAACAGATTAACTCCAAAACAAAAATTAGGTCCAAAAAAGAACTAACAACGGTAGAGACTTAAACCATTAACAAAATGGAGCAGAGACAATTCCCAAAAGTCTTGCAAATAGTTCGGGGAAAAGTACCATTAGATTTCCTTATAATTTTTGGGGGGTTTAACCTCCTTGGTCTCAACCTTCATATTAGGCTCAGTTTTTAGCTTCTTACAAGGTGGCTCTTGACATCATCTTCCTCGGAATCCTCCTTACTCTTGTCCTCCTCCTCCTCTTCATCAGAACTAGAATACCTCCTTTTCCACTTCTCTTTTCAATGGATTCCAGACGAACACCCAAATCCCAATCCGGTTTCTGCAGCTCCTTGAGGTCCCCTCTAATAGTCTTACGGCCCATGCAGATTTGTTTGGTGGCTTCAATCTGTCGATCATGTCATTCCTCACTACCGGGTAGTATCTTCCATGACTTGGACCACCATCTCCATATACTACACTTTTTCTTCAACATCTCAAGGAATTGTTCACCTTGAAGAGACACTTTATCCTTACCCTTAGAAGGTGTGAATTCCTTATTGTCTATCCTTACATGTTCTTCCCCTCACCCATCTGCTTAATGTCCAAATTACTCTCACACATATTGGAGAGACATTACAACCGCTAGGGTAATATCCTCCTCATCCTCAATTTGGGGCATAGGTTTGTCAGAGTCGGTTTACCATTTCTAAACAGGAGAAGAATGAGCCCCTCATGAATGGGGGAATCCACCTTGTCCCGTTGGAAATCCTTCACCGAGGTGGTTAGAGACATAAATAAAAAGAAGGGGATACTAAGCATTTTCTTGTGTCTGAACATGTTTAGAAAAGACAAGTGGTGAGTATATATCTTGTGATATTTACCTTCCAGGTAAGATACTTCATAATATGCGAGCGAGACCTCCTCCACACCCCGGGAATGCGAGGATCGAGCAATGTCATCGGTGAAGAAATGGGCAGTTTCCTTGTCCACAAAATGTTTTGATTATGTACTCCCTCTGATTCCTATCCTTAAATATTTTTAGGCCTTCCATATCCATACTAATGTAATACAAGTAATGGCCTCCTTTGACGTCTCAATTTCCATTCCCCAAATCACCGCTTCCCATCTTTCCATGCCAACTTGAACTCCATAGTTAGTGAGGATCATGCCCTTGAAGCCTTTGATAATAAAGTTCTGAAACCCCAATCCTAGATAGGTGCCACATAGACTTGTCATCGAAAATACTCCCATGACTAGAAAGATCAAATATGGTTCTATCTCCTCCCATGGTGGCAGAATTTTACCCCAATACTCAACTCATTAAAACTTGCAAATTTTGATATTAGAATTACCTTTCGAGAATAGATAGAACCCGAATCACTCTTGCAACTTTGGAAAATGATCCCATTATTCTCCTCGTGCGGCATAAGGTGGATTCATTATGATTTTCATGATTTATAATATAATTAATAGGCATGAGGATGACATCACCTTTATGCAGGACTTTGAAATCATTAATTTGAACTCCTCATTCACAAAACTATACATGCACATGTGTTTTTCGATACGAGGGTATGAGTGATAATATAGGTATCAAAACTTGTAAGATTCTCTCGTAATATCATGAATAATTTTCCCGAGCTCAATTTTGGAATTAGTCTTGTTATGGCATTTATAATGAGAAGAGAGTCTCCTCGTTAAGAATGTGTTTAATTCCTTTTTCCTTAAGCAAGACCAACACCCCAAAGAAGATCTCGTGCTTCAACCACATTGTTGCTTTGAATCCCCAAAGGGCCTGCATAGGCTAGGATCTAGTCCCCATTATGGTCCCTAATTATGCCTCCTCCTCCTGCCAGACTAGGGTTACCTTTCGAAGCCCCATCAAAATTAAGTTTGACTTTTCCCTTTTCCGGTTTAGACCACTTAATGATAATGGATGGGAAGTTGACTTGAGGAGGATTGAAGGCGAACTGTTTGAGGACTTCCTCTTCTTTGCTAGAACAAGCCTTTTTAGTCTTCACCTTAATGAGTTTGGAATTTTCTTTAATAGAGGAGATCAAACAAGCATTGACCTTTCTGATGTTAGCTTTCTGATTTCTAAAGATGAGAGCATTCCTTTCCTTCCATAAGCTCTAGATGAAGTGGGGAAGGGCCATTTTCCAGGTTGCCATGAGAAAGGGTAACCTAAAAGGACAATCCCATTATAACCAAAAATCCTCAATGGAATTAGGGAAGATCCATTGCACTTTGAAAATCTCCATCACCTTGGAGAACACCACTTGAGAGAAGGGGCAAGAGATGAGAAGGTGGTTGACACTTTCCTCCTCTTTATTACAAAGCACACACCTATTGGGGAGGACCATCCCACATTTCCTCAAGTTATCCATGGTGAGGATTTTGTTTTGAGAAACCAGCCAAAAGAAAATGTTAACTTTAGGTAATAGGTCCTTCACCCAAAGTTTACCCTAGTAGTCTTTTTGACTAGAATTCTTGAAATTTAGGAGATATGTTGATTTGATAGAGAAATTTCTAGAATCCTCTTCCTTCCATATAATAGAGTCCTCATTCTATTGGAAAAAAGGAATATATAAAATCTTTAAATTAGAATTGAGATTATCAAAAATTTGTCCCCAATGAAATTAGGAGGGGGGTTCACATTCTCCCAAGAGACTTGATTGTTGGAGAAGATCCAATAGTCTCTGACCCAAAATTTTCCATTGTCTTCATAGAATGTGCCACAAATTTCCAAGGTTCTTGCTCCACTAACGATTTATCGGGAAGCCAAAATATCTCGAGAAGAGAATTCTATTACCTTTCCCAATATTCCACTTAATACCCTTATTACAGAATCTCCTAGAAGAGATAAAAGAATTCCAAAGAAGGAACCCCTAGGGGATTTTCTTGTAGAAAGAAAGTTTCTATTCTGCCAATATTCCTTAAATATTTCCTTTTGATGATATCAATCCAAAGACCTTCATCATTTATCACTCCCCATCCATCTTTATCCATAAGTTCTTCATTCAATGAGTCTCATATTCTTTAACCCCACCCTTGCCTACAAGACTTTGGCTTTGGTCACTTTTCTAGGCCACAGAGGGAATTTGAACTTCTCCTTAGCACCCCCATGGGAACCTTTTCTATTCCAAAGCCTCCATAATCTTGAAGCTTGAAAGCCTAAAAAGTGACATGACATAGTGGAACACCTTGAAGAGATCTTTGGATCGATTGAGGTTTTCTGCTTAAGAAAGGAGAATCCCTTCCAAGTAGACAACTTGTTGTAACTCTCTCCAAATAAATGTTCCGAGATGGAAAGTGCGATTTTTATGAATGAGGGCATTCCCAAATAGGAATCCAGAAAATTATTTATCTTGCATCCAAAATATGGTCCAGAGTGTCAATTGGAATTGCTAAGTACAAGAAAAGATAAACATGCATGAAATGTAAGTTAATCAACCAATATGTAAGTTAAGTCACAAGTAAACACGGAAGAAGACAATGTTGATTGTGTGCGAGTTGCAAACATGGGACACCACTCACAATGTTTTAAGATAATCAAGGACATAGTGACCACAAGCAGACAAGTGTGCACACAAGACAAAGGGAAAATACCACAAATAAGAGCATACAAAGAGTAAACAATATAATAGACAATCATGGAAGCAAGTAGCCTGCATAACAAATGTTGCACATGAAGCACCCGTTAGCATGTTAAAAATATAAAAAGTATGTCAAAGTGTGTATAATATGATAAAGTAATGTGCTATGAAAAAATGAAATAATAACACATGTAGTGTATGAAAGTGGATTCCCTAGGAGCCATTGTGGGACTGGTACTAGGTACTGCGCCAAGCATTCATACTACGTGTATAGATCGTAGAATATGTGATCAAAACTAGAAAGAAAATTGAACGTGCATGTGTGTGATGATATTGATAATGAGATACAAGATATCTATCTAGCATATGTAATTAAGTGAACATGTACACATAAATATAAGCACAAGTAAATGCAACCAAGATATATAGTATGTTGTGTATGAGATGGAATGGAATGCGAGTGAATGGTAGGAGCAGCGTGCCCCCAGTGGATGTGTATGTATGAAATGAGGTTCATTTATTCATCCCCCTCAGAATTTAAGAATGAACCATAAACGAGATTTCTTCACGGAAATGCTTTGAATGATGTGTGCGAGAAATATGTTGATTGTAAAGTTTTGTGTGATGTATAGGATTGAATGCGACAAAGGAAGAATTAATTCTAAAGTTATAGAATGAGGGAAATCAGAATGTGTGATGATTTAGCATAAATATTATATCACAAAATACATGGATAGGATGATGGAAAGTGCGATGATCTAGCGAAAATCGTATATCACGAAATGTATGAGTAGGATCTTTAGAAGGCGTGATGATTTAGCACAAAGTGTATATCATGGAATGTATGAGTAGGATTCTAGAAGGCGTGATGATTTAGCACAAAGCATATATCATGGAATGTATGAGTAAGGTGATGGTTTTAAATATCGCATAGTGTGATAGAAGGATTGATGGATTGATGTTGTGAATATCAAATGTAGAAAATGAGGCAAGTGTGATGAGGAGGTGAGGTTCATTTAGAGTTAGACCCTCAACAATCGAGTTTGAACCATGGGACTAGATTTCATCATCAGGGTAGTGTGTGTTTGTAAGGTTTTGATCATGAAGTGTGAGATTGAAATGTTCAAGTAAGAGGTGTTATGAGGATGTAGATTGTAGATATGTATAATTTTGTTTGAAAATGTGTGTTGAATGTGTGAGTGTAATGTAATGTGGTGCAGTGCATAGGTATAAATTGTGTAAGTATGGGAAGTGCAAAGCACATATGATGCATGATATCTGTAATATGATGATGTTAAAGATGTGTATACAAAGTGAATATGATGTATGAAATAAGATAATAATAGAAGATGTAGACGGTGCACAACGTGTATGGTGTGTAGGAAGAAGAAGGTGTTGTATAAGCGTAATATGTGTAATGAGTATAAAGTGAAAAAATGTGTAAGATGTATAATAAATGTAGGAAGAATATATCAAAGATGTGCAAGATGTGAAATGTGTAGAAGAATGTGTTTCACATGGGAAATGTGCAATTTATAATGTGATATGTAATGTGTAGTGTGTAGTGTGGTGTGTAGTGTGTTGTAATAGTGTGCAGTGTGTGAGGTTCATATGTATAGGATTCCCTCAACATTCAAGTGTGAACCAAATAACAAGAGTGTTTCATTGGGTAATGATGATATAATCATGTGTTAAGATGTATAAGCTATAAGTTAGGTGTGTAATAAGGTGAATGAATAGAAAAACGTGTGTTAATACTGCAGGGAATAAGCATAGTTTCCCCCAAGTGTGTGTCGATGAATGAGATTTATGCAATGACGTGAAAGGTACCATGCCATTGTGGGAGAGAATTTTTGTGTCATGATAAGAGTGAGGCCAACACGGTGGTATGCCAAAGAAATAGTAGGACCATGCGATGGTGGAAAAGTTTGAAATGTGTCATGATCATCAGTAGAAGGAGTAGTTGCTTTGACAAAAGTGATTGGTTGGATCTTATGTGGGATTGATGACACTATAGAAGACTTGATAGGAGAAGAAGGTGGACTGATTTTTAAAGGAGGTTGCTTAGGTTGACTTGATAGTGCCATAGATTCCTTGAGAGGAGGGGGAGTGAGACTAATTTTGAGAGGTGGTTTCTTGACTTGAGTAGATTGCATAGGTGGCACTTGAGTGATGGAAGAAGAAACATTAGAAGTGATGATTGGATGCTCATTAGACATAAACAAATCATATTTAGGAACCCATTGAGATGTAACAAGTGGAGAGGACCATGTAACAAAATGTTGTGCAATGAATGAGATAAAACCTTGACGCTCAAGATGCTTGATTCTTCGTTGTAAAGCATAACAATCATTGTCATTATGTCCATTGATTTGATGATAATTACAATATGGAAGACCTTGATATTTTGTAATCTGATAAGGAGGATAACAATGAGTAGATGGAAAGATGATTAATTGATGAGTTATGAGTTTTGAAGAATATCTTGTTGCTTAGCATTGATTGCAAACTTGAGAGGCACGGGGAGCGGAAAGATTTGAGGTTCACTAATATGAGCACATGTAGAAGACATAGATGAAGATAATATTTATAAGGAGAATAAACATGAGCATGAGAAGCGTTCTTAAGATGTTGGATTTCATATTTAAGAGATGTAATCATGGATTCCATAGCCTAGAATTTTGTCTTGAAATAAAGAATGAAGAGCTTGAATAGATTTGCAAATAGATTGATTGGAATTAGAACCAAGAGAGTCATTAGAAAGATGATCAAAGATAACATTAACTTGAGCAGGCAACATGTTGATAGGAAAATACATAGTCTAGGGTTTTGTGAGAGAATCTTTACAAGATGGGTGCATTTGAATCAATTGAAGCAAAGAGACTTGAGAGACCTTAGGAGCCATGATGAAAAAAAGAAAGATCCAAGAGTATTCAAACGCGGGTTCACCAAAATGATTAAGCTAAAATGTAAATACATAAGCCTAATCTAAATGCAAGATTGTAATAAATGAATAATAAATTAAGTACAAAAATACACCCAAGAAAACTAAGCAATGAAATGTGAAAACCTAAGTACAAAGAAGATGACTTAGTTGGTTCGTAGTGGAATCTAGAGTGTACTAGAGTGATGAATAGGTAAACGAAACAATAGAAGCATCACACAGAGACCCAAGAAAATGCAAAACTAGAGGAACAATGGGGATCACGGAGAGCGATAGGGGCACCCAGAGAACCCTAGTTATGATTTTGGAGCCATGAGTCTACGAAAATGACCAAAAACCTCCTCTAAGGTGTTGTAAGTAATTCACCTTTAGTCACCTTTGGTCACTCTGAGAGGTCACACAAGATCGCGAGGTTTTTGTAAACCTAAGTATTGAACAAAAACCCTCAAATAGACATCAAGTCCCAAAAAAAAAGAAATATGTAGAATGAGGAGTCGATTGTCCTCGGTTAAATCACAATGGTGAACTTATGAGTGATCATTGCACTACATCTCAAACCCAATGTAGTTATGTGTGTGTGTGTAGAATTATGCCCTAGGTTGCTCTTGTGTGTGTCGCACTTGGATAACGAGCAAGTAGTTAGATGTAGAATGTAATAAATGTGTTCATGGAATAGAATGAAATTCCCTCCTATGAAGTGTGATGTAGAAAACTAGCCCTTGTGTCCCTTGTGATGGCACTAAATGGATGCAATAGAGCTCTTAGATGCTTAATGGATGCAACCTTAGGTGGTGATAGCTAATGCTTAGTGCTTGGTCCCTTATTATGATCACATAACTTTATATTTATATGATTCCTTTGCTTGAATTTTGTAATTAACCTAAAAATGCGACTACCAAAAAGATAAGATGCTCAAATGGATAAAAAGGACCCAAAAAGTGTGAGTAAAGTGTAAAGGGGACATGGGTACACAAAGGGGACAAGGGCGCACAGCACAAGCATCCTAGTTTGGCCCATTCGTGTCCAGGATGAAAAATCTGAAGAGTAAAAATATAGAGAAAGTAAAGGTGTAAGGCCCAAAGTAGCAACGAAAAGAAAAGAAATCTAGCCAAAGACATGGGTTAACTAGTACTTTTCATACTTAGGAATCACATGAACAATAGTATGTAATTAGGACTAGATAATTACCCAAAGTGCGTGATTTTGTGTCTACACTGTACCACCTACATAACACTACTATGAAGAGGGATTAAACCCACAAATTTCTCCACTTATTGGAAATGAAATTGTGAGGATGCATCTACATGAATATAACTAGATCTTGATAATTGATGTTTAATAATGTTTGATTTGACTTGACTCGGAATGCTTGTTACTTGGATTGGAATGTTCTTATCTAAATTTAGAGTGCTTCAAACTGTCTTAGTTACTAACATCCACTCTTACTTTAGGGAAGAATACAACTAATTTTCTTGAGATTTGGAGATGAAGATGATGTGTGTGCCTTTTAATTTGTCAAGTTGCCAAGTGAACACCACGTTATAACCAAGTGAGTAAATGAGTGGGTCTAGCTTATATTTATATGAATTCATGGATGATATTTGGCATTAAATCTTACCTAAGAGAGTGAATAAAGATAAACATAAGAAAAATAACCATTAAGAGGGCCCATGGTAGAAATACCCATAAGGAAAAAGTTTTCATATCGTACATGTCTACTAAACATATTTGTCTAATAAGGTTTAAAATATTTTTAAAAGCCTAAGATTGTCCATACATGAGATGTAAGGGTTTTTACTAACAATAGTGTTCCTATGTGTGTTTGAGTAGTGGGATGAGAGATTGCAAGTCGAAATGACTTAGGATAGTGTGTTTTAGCGTTATTTTTGTGCGTAAGTCGTGTGAAAGGGATGTAATCCAAATACAACATAATAAAAATCTTGAAACACCAAATTTAGGTGTCTAAAATATCCATACCATGTATTCCTTTACTTTAATATATATCAATGGAAAAATTTAAGCACCCAAAAAATGGCCCATCTACATTTATTAGTTGTTAAATTACATGATTTTATCATACTTGTGTACTTATCAATTATCGATCCAAAATAGGGGTTATTGGCCCGTTTATCAAATTCTGAAGGTCATTGACCCGCTTTTATCCCCCTTCTATTACAATCTTCCTTCTCTCGATATCTCCTCCTTTATTTTCCCCTTATTTCTAGAATTTCCGTATGTTTTTGGGTTTATTTGGAGCATACAAACACTCATGGGATGAGATTTTGTGGCCCCTTTTGGATAGAATGCAATTGTTCTTTGGTGCAAACGTTTTACTGTTTTTTTATTAATGGAGGTCATTTTTTCAATAGGGTCCTAATTTGAATTTATTTTAACTATAAACACACGAGATTTCTAAGTTGAACATGAAAACACAATCAAAAGCACAAACTGATAATCTGAGAGAAATTAGAGACTTGAAAATAAATATCAAGCGTTCATTATAGGATTCACTAGAACACACAAGTTTATGTATAGATACATGTCACAAGACATTGGTGTGCATATTATTGGTATCATTGAGGTTGTTCCTTCGATATAGTCATCATTTAAAGAGGCATGCCAAATATCAAGATCGTTCTAATATTTTGTGGTTTATCAAAAGTCCCATAACATATTTTGTTTTGTTATATTTTTAGATATTGTTGCTGATTAGGGTAAGAATGAGAATGTTTTTCTGCAAGTAGTGGAGCGAAAACACATAAATCTAAGTGAGGCTTTTGGATACTAAAACAAAACGAACTTAATCATCAAAAAATTGAGCTTATCCATCACTTATGAGGGCATTCATATGCTTTGGACAATATCGAGGAAGTAGGTTCGTTTGAAAAAGTGGGTTCATGGCCTAGGGTTAAAAGTTAGCGTTATGTAGGAAATTTTTAAATTTAAATCATATATATAATGGGTAAAATGTTAAGGAGGTTGTAGATGAATACAACTTGAAATTTTAGTAGTATATATTAATTTTAAAATATTTCTTAATAAATATATTTTATTTGGGAAAATATAAAGCTTATTAATATTTCTACAAAGAAACAAACTAATTGTATCAAAACTCAAAAAAATTACAATTTACAATTATCAAAAGAAATGACCATCAACAAATGTTGATAAAAAGCATTTTCTAAGTTGAATTTCGAGTTAATTCAGGACAATTACTTAAAAGATTTGAATAACCATGGTTCCTGATGGTAAGCCATTGCATTGGCGGCCGATACAGCCATGGATTTGATTCTTGATTTACCCATGACATGTGGAGTGGGGCATTTGTATGCTACATGGTGGTTATAGTGGCCATGGAGACAACTTTATGTAGGGCTCACACTTCTCCATGTGAACCATGTGAAGCGCAAGCAAGCTCTTTGAATGTGGCATAACTGGGGGACATTACTTCGATGTAAGACTACATACTCTCATCCTGTGACTTGGAAGCTATTCCCCCAAAAACTGCACCTCATGCCTCAAACGCACCCATAAAAATTCTCAGATTATGTGCATGCGGTTTTATTTAAGACCAGCATTCGGTGGTCAAACATCACCCAAATTTTTATTTTTTGATCACAAAACCGGTTTGAAATCACGGTTGGAGCATGTTTCAGTGGTCGGGTGGATTGGATTGGGAGGTTGTTTTGGAACCCACGATTCACATTTCCAATCACGAGGGCGCCTCTAGTTTGTTTTTGGCAACACAAACAAAATTCCTAAAAAATTAAGTCCTAAAGTGCGAAACGACGCGTTACAGCTGATATCACAATGGTCATGATGAGGCATCACATGGGTAGTTTCATGTATGCGGTGCATATGAGAAAGATCCATCCTCTGGTAAGCCCCACCCTTTGCCCGTGCACCCCTGGTCCACCTCACTAACACACTAATAGATGGAAGGACCTTCATGAAAATTATCGAGGTCCACCATCCAAAATTCAAAGGTTAGAGTTGGCTGTGGCAAAGCTCGAGAGACCATTCCCTTTTGGCGATACTTACCATATCAAATCAATTTTGGGATAGTAAAATGATTCAAGTTCCTAGTGATTCAGAATATATGGCAATATTCCTCTTCATATATTCTCTGTAGACCGTCTGATTTTGCTTGTATTCCGTGACAAATATTGCGAGATAAGAATCATAAGACTTGGCGGCTAATGTGGAATAGGTGTAGAAGCCAAAATTATTAGTTTCCACTCTTTGAAAATGATTATTTTCGGTACTCGCCACATTTCTTCTAGCATTGAGGCATTAGCTTATGAAACACTTTTGCATCCAAAGGCTAGCGATTGATAGGATATAAGAGCAGGTATTTCTATAGAAAGCTAGAATTTTTATTCTAGAAATAAAAATTGAATCATTTAAAAAAGCAAAAAAGTATTGTTGGGCATGGGGATTCCATAGTAAAATGAGAGCGTTTATAAATATTTTCTACTTGTGTCACTTGAAATGATGTAGCCATCTGATCTACAGCATTTTTGAAGATATGGCAGATGAAAGGGGCGATGATATTTTCACTGCAATCCTACTCATTTTTTTTTAGTCTCCACGATGTCCAAATTTTCTTCTTTTTAGAGATATGGGATGGTCCCTTTCATGGATTCTCAAATCTTATCACAACATACATAATGAGGCCCTAATGGATTTATCAGCTGAATTTAAATCCTACTTCTATACTTTATTTTCTTATACAATGTGGTTTCTCTATTATCAGAATTCTAATGGCTTCCATATTTGCGGGAGAATAAATATAATAATATATAAAATACAAAAGGTGTCATCGGGAAAGTAAGGGCAAATAAACCCAAAGCTAAGGGATTCAAATCTAAAACTATGGAAACATAGGACAAACTTTGACACCAATGAAATCCTATCTCCTTAATCCAAAATCAATTTTTAATCCAAACAATCTCAAAGTCGATCCTTTATAAGGAAAAGGACTTATGAAATCAGGCATAAGAGAAGGATAAACAATGGATTTTTGTATCATGAAGCTAATGTCTTAACAATCTTGTGGGAAAAAGTTCAAGTGAATCTGATTATTAAAAGGAAGTTGCCTCTATTATACACAATTGTAAGCCTTACATGAATGCATCAAAATGGCATAAATGTGCTTTATTGAATATGTTTTAGCTTCCGAGGAATCAGAAACTTTGCACAGCAGTGCTTTTATGTTTTATCTTCTTTTTATTTCATATCCTTTTAAATTGTTCCTTTGTTCTTTTGCTTTATATTATTCATGATTTGATTCTTATTCAACATGAGCATTCAATTGCATTTCTGATGGCCTCTCTGTATACGCTTGTTTTAGTGGCCTTCATACATTTTCTATTTTAAAGGATCGATGTGTGCTTTCTCCACCATCTTTACGGTTTTACTAGTTTTCCATTCTCATTTTCATCTTATTTTAAACATATGTGAATTTACTTATTGACACTGAAGACATATATAACATTCAATGTTATATGTTGTACAGTTAAAAATGGGTTCCTACTAACATTGATCGGGAGGTAGAATAGAAAGAGAAAAGACCTCAACATTACGCCAAAATGTTTGTATGCCATATCCAAATAAGTCCACCCATTTTATTGGGTGATATGAAAATAACTTGTTTTATTTTAAGATGAGTTAAAAACAAACACCTCTCGCAATGTGCCCATCATTACCTAAAAACATGAAACCAAGTATTCCCAAAAAATGGGTAAAATGTAAAATATGAGGATATTGATTTTGCAGAAATCAACCAGCTCAAATGAAGGAAATGAATAAATCCCTTCTCCATAATGTTTTGGCGGATGTCCACACTATGTTCATAAGGCTCGGCAAAGGTGAGTATAAAGACAATGTTGCTTAGAAGACTTGGGAAATTGTTGAGAAGGGAAGGGAAGCCATGGGTAAACCTTGGAAAATAAAGAGGCTGCAAAGTACCAGGGGAGTGAGGATGTCGGAAAACTATTTGATAAAATATCGGCATGCAAAGTTTAGTCTAGAAACTGTCACAACAAACTATTCATCTAAAAACATGTAGAGCTAATACACAATTGAGATCCCTATGGATATGCAGAACTCATGACTTCTATATGAAGACAAACATCCACTTAAGGATCTTCTCGGTTGCATTATCACATCAAAAGATTCATCATTTATCATGACATATGCGGTTGTGTAGAGGTGTTGTAGTGCTATCTTAAAGATGATGTAAAAGTTCAAGGCTATGTAATTTGTTCAAACTACCCACACAGGTCTATTTTCTATCCAAGATATCTTAACTAGGGGTTTCTCAATTACTTTCACCCCTAGAATAATTTTAATACATAATTTCAATGGTTTATGGTACAAGGTTGTGGATCTAAGATATGACCAACGACTACATTCATATAAAGGTTTTGTAACGAACCATTACACCAAAACCTCGAGGCGTTAGTGAAATCCGCACATGAGGATCATAACATCCCACCTCTTTGCATTTTATAGCCCACGACCAATTGATAGATTTACACCCTTTCTATAGCGGGACCACATCCTACCCTGATATGAGCCCTAGAAATAAAATCGTTGCGATGTTGACGTGCTTCTACCCATCTTTGGGACTCGAACACGGTGGTTGCTCGATACCAAATGTAACAAACCGTTACACCAAAACCTCGGAGTTAGTGAAATCCACACATGAGGATCATAATAGTTTTATTCCATGACTAACGATGTATATTATATTTTATAGCAAAATATTTTTTCGGTGTTCTTTGAAAACCTTGAAGATTATCATCGAGTCATTGAGGAAGGTCCTTGGTTGGAGGGGAACTACAAGACTCTTTTTCACTCCATGGTTCCCGGAAATTAATCCATTCATTATATACCATAACTAAAATGCTTCTTTGGGTGTGTCTCTCGAACTTGTCACTTCCCCGAAATTAATCCATCCATTATGTATGTCACTAAAATGCTTCTTTAGGTGTGTATCTTGAACTTTTCACTTCATTTATGGCATATTTCAATATTTAAAATGTATTGCTAACTCTTTAGAAATAATAAATAAACTTGACATTTGAAGATAGAATTGGGCCTTTATACTTATGCTCAAGTTTGTGTGGACATTACTCTTAGTAAAGGTATTCTTCATAAAATGATCCTATAAGACCCAAATCTTTTGAGAATAAATGTTGGATTATGAAAATAAATTTAATCTCACATGTCATTTTAGAAATCTTGTCCACAATGCTTGGGTGTTTTTTAAAAGGAAAAAACCAACCTCCTTAAAGAATAAGATAGCTTTGATCGGTTGAGGCTCCAATTCATACCAAGAACATGATAAGTTTCTAAATAGATTTCTTAGAGTATTCAAGATGAGGAGGAACTCAAAGAAGAAGTAGAATGTGTTAAGTTTGTAGATCAAAATATAGATGAGCAATAAAAGTGGAATTGAAACAAAAATAAAAGAAGCATAATCACAAGATAAGTCAAGATTTAACGTGGTTCACCCAATTTGGGCTACATCCACAAGAAATAATCCATCCTTCTCCTTTATTCAATCTTGAGGAATATAATACAATTCTCTCTTTTATCATCCTTAAAAGAGTAAATCCATGCACATATATATATCTTGTGCACCTCTTTGTAAAACATTTTCTTGACCAAAGATATGTGTATATCACATGCTTATAAATAAGATATGTGTATAAAAAAAATAAAAACTCATGTCTATTAATAAGACAATGATTTTTTATCCATGGCCATGAAATCCTCCCAAAAAATAGGAAAAAAAAAAGAAATTGCCACTTTAACTTGCAATCGAGGCTCCATACATTACAATCTCCCTTTTTCATACTACTAAATCCACATATATATAACTTGTCCTTAGACTCTTCTCAAAGTTTACTTTCTCTCTTCAAGATCAATCTTGAAGACCTTCCAAAGCCAAACAACCTTCCAACTTCTCTTTTGTCATCGCCTTTGTCGACATATCGGTAGGATTCTAACTTGTATGGATCTTCCATCCTCTAAAATTGATCTAATAAATTGATACATGAGTTGTATATGTTTGGTTCTCAAATGGAATTATGAGTTCTTTGCAAGATGAATTGCACTTTGGTATCACCTGAATAACATGTAATCCTCTTGCTTATTTCCCAACTCTTCATGAACCATTACATCCATATCATCTCCTTGTTTATACATAGCAACAACATACTACTCTACTTTTGTAGTAGAAAGGGCAACAATCTTCTAGTTTATAAATCCAACTAAGCTGTCAGTGCCACCAACAATGAATACATAACCTATGGTTCTCCTCCTACCATCCAAATCTCCAACCATGTCTACATCAACATATCTGTGTAAGGAAACCTCTGACCCTCCATAACACAACTATCTACTACTAGTCCCTCTCAAGTATATGAGAATCCACTAGACTACATTCTAGTGCTCCTTTCCTGGATTACTCATGTATCTACGATGACTCCCACTACATGGGAAATTTCTAGGTCTTGTGCATACCATATCATACATCAAAATTTTGAAGCATATGGAACTCTGGACATATATTCAATCTCTTCATGTGTTTTAGGACATTGTTTCTTACTCAACTTGAAGTTCCTTGCCAATGGTGTACTCATTGGTTTTGCATCCCACATCCTAAACCTATCCAACACCTTGTTCACATACTCTTCTTGAGACAAATTCAATATTCTACTCTTTTGTCTCTATTGATTCTCATGCCAATAATTTTCTTTGTTGCACCTAAATCCTTCATGGAAAATGTATTGGCTAATTGTCTCTTTAACTCATTTATATCTGCATGTTTGACCCTGCCACAAGTATGTCATCCACATACAACAATAATATAATATATGTGTCACTATTTAGTATTTTACATTAAACACAGTGATCAAAATGACATCTAGAGTAACCTTGTTCTATCATGAACCTATCAAATCTCAAATACCATTGTCTTGAGCTTGCTTAAGGCCATACAAGCTCTTCTTCAATCTGCACACCAATTTCTCCTTCCCCTTGACTTCATATCCATGTGGCTGCTCCATATATATTTCTTCCTCCAAATCACCATGAAGAAAAGCAATCTTTACATCTAATTGTTCAAGATGCAAATCTTCCACAGCTACCAAACTTAAAACAATTCTAATGGAAGTCATTTTAACAATAGGAGAGAAAATTTCATCAAAGTCTATACCTTTTTCTGTGCAAATCCCTTCACAAAAAGTCTTTCCTTTTACCTCTTATTGCCACCTTCTTCTTAATTTAACCTATAATCCACTTGTTTTGCAATGCTCTCTTTCCTACATGAAACTGAACCAAATCCCAAGTTTGGTTGTGTTCCAAGGAGTCCATATCCTCATCCATGCCATGCTCCCACTTTTTTCATGTTTCTACTTGCATTGCTTCTTCAAAACATTTCTAGTTCTCCACCATCCATCAATAAACAATAGTAAAGTTGATACAAAGATAATCTTGCAGGAAGTCTACTTACCCTAGTAGAACATCTCACAAGATTTTCTAGAGTTTGAGGCTCTTGTTGTTCTTGTTGATTTTGATCTACAGGATCGATCACCTTGACTATGCCAAGATCGATGCCAACTCGTGTTGATTTTTCTTACTGATTTTCTATCCTTTTGAGCACTTCTCTATCTTTTATCTCATCAAGTGCTACATACTCATATTTTTCCATCTTCTTGTCTTGTAGTTGTTCCTTGTACATAACCCTTTCATTGAAAATAACATCCCTACTCCTAATGATATTCTTATCATCCAAACACCCACAACCGGATGCCAAAATCATTAGTGTTATACCCAATGAAAGTACATTTCTTAGACTTAGCTTCTAGCTTGGTCATATTCTCTTTATCAATGTGAGCAAAAACTTCACAACAAAATTTTTTTAGAAAGAATAGTTTACCTTCTTACCGGTCCAAGCCTCCTCTGGTACTCCACCTTCCAAAGCACTTGAAGGTCCTTTGTTTATCAAGTAAATAACAATATCTACAACATCCACCCAAAACTGTAAGGGCAATCTAGCATGCAATCTCATGCTCCTTACACACTCCATGATAGTCTTGTTCATCCTTTCTGACACACCATTCTGTTGTGGTGTTCTTGGAACTATCTTCACCCTATGATTTCATTATGTGAACAATAGTTATTAAATTCATTGTTGTAGTACTCTCCACCATTATCTGATCTGAGACACTTTAACTTCAAACTTGTTTCATTCTCAACCAAATCTTTCCACTTCTTGAAATTATCAAATACATCATATTTCTTCTTTATACATTAAACCCAAACCTTCTTAGTATCATCATCATAAAAGTAACATAATACTGAACCACCAAAAGAAGATACATGATTTCGGACCCCACACATCCGTATGAACAAGCTCTAATTTGTGCTCCTTCTTGGTTGATCCAACCATGATAAATCTTACACGCTATTGTTTCCCATACACATAATGCTCACAAAAGTACATGTCTATGTTTTTCAAATCTAAAATTTCCCTGTGAATGTAAAATCTTCATCCCCTTCTCACTCATATGGCCAAGTTTGTGATGCCATAGAGTTGTGTCTATACATGTAGTAGCTAAAATAGAAGAGGGATCAATACTAACAGTGGATAAATACAAAGTACCTACTTTCTTACCTCTTGCAACCACAAGAGCACCCTTGGTAACTTTCCAAGAATCTACTATAAATGTAACCATACAACCCTCATCTCTTAATTTCCCTACAAAAATTAGATTCCTCCTTAGGCTAGGAACATGTATGACATTCTTCAACACCCAAGTGTTACCATTCTACAATTTAGCTTGAACACTTGCTTTTCCAACAATGTTACATGGCTCATCATCACCAAGATATACATGCCCAAAATTCCCTTGAACATAATCTTGAAAATACTATTTATGAGGAGTTGCATGAAATGAAGCACCATAATCTAAAACCCAAGATTCTAATTTACTATCCAAAAAAAGAATAAGAGCATCTTATAACACATCACCTACTACATTTGTCTCTTTGTTCCTTTCTTGTTGATCTTTCCCTGATTTTAAAGACCAACAATCTTTCTTTGCATGTCCTTCTTTTCCACAATTCCAACATACCATCCTGCTTCTAGATTTAGATCTTCCCTTCTTAGACCTTCCACGGTGTCCAAGACTCTTTGTTTTTTCCTTGTCTTCCCCTATTCTCTACACTCAAAGCATTACCAAATGACTCACATGTGATTTTTCTTCTCATCTCTTCACTAAGAATCACACCAATAACATCATCAAACTTTAAAGTGTTTGAACCAAAAACAAAATTACTCACAACCATAACCAAAGTATTCCAACTTTCAGGAAATGAGCACAAAATCAAAATATCCCTAACTTCATCATCAAAACTTACTCCCTCTTGAGCTTAATTGACTAGTAACCATGTTAAATTCATTCAAATGATCATTTTGACTCACACTTTTGACATATCCATATTAAACAAAAAATGAGAAATACCTTGTTGGATGTTGAGGGTTTTTATACAATTTACCCAATGTTTTCATTAGATCTATCGCTATATTTTCCTTAGAAATATTGAAAGCTACCGTAGCTTCGAACAATCATATGGTTCATAGTGCCTTCCGATCAAGAACATCCCATTCTTCATCTTTTCCCTTTCAATGGTAGATAAAGATCCTTCGATATAGGTAGTCCTCCACTTGCATCCTCCATAGCCGAAAGTTCTCGGTCGTTAAACTTCTCAACCCTGAACTTGTTATCTTCTACCATTGCTCCCACTCAAACAAGAAACCCTTATGTGAGCTTTTTATGCGAAAACAAAATCCTGCTCTGATACTAGTTGTTAGGATTGAAATACAGATGAGAAATAAAAGTGGAATTAAAATAGAAATAAAAGAAGCACGCAATCACAAGATAAACCAAGATTTAACGTGGTTCACCCAACTTGGCTCACATCCACCGAGAAACAAGTCAACCTTCTTCTTCTTTATTCATCTGAGGAATACATTACGATTATCTCTTTTTCATCCTCAAAAGAGTAAATCCATGCACATATATATAACTTGTGCACTTCTTTGTAAAAGTTTGCTCCAACCATAAGCTACCTATATATCACATGTTTATAAATAAGACATGTGTATAAAAATAAAAATAACAACACATGTCTATTAATAAGACAATACTATTTTTATTCATGGTCATGAATTCCTTCCAAAAAATAAGAAAAAGAAAAAAAACGCCAATTTAACTTGCAATTAGGCTCCAAATGCCACTGTAACTTGCGATCAAGGTCCACAACTTCAACAAAATGATTTAATCCTCTTAATACGAATCCAAAAGTAAAAATAGATGAAATGAAAATAGACATAATTAATAATGAAGAGTCTAAGGAGGTCTGAAATGAACACATGAATATAAAAGTTAAGAATTTGGTAAAGAACCACTTCTCTCTACAATACCTAAAACTCGAAGGGAAGAACAGAAAAAGACAAAAAGATGAATTGAAAACAAGGTTCCTTGTTAATTAAGATACCTTGGTGAATTGCCATTGATTGGCTTATTTGATGGTGATTATTGTGGTAGAGTAATGACCCTTCCAATTTCATGTTGGACTTTCTTGAATATATTTAATTATTTCTCCTCATTATTTTAAAAGGGAAGGCCCTCTCATAACCCTTATCTACTCGCTAATAAAACACAAACAAACAAACAAAATCATATGGTCATTTACTTTTAATTTGTTTAAATTGTGTCATCATCCAGAAGAGATTCCACCGACTTTACCGAAAGTTGCAATTATGTGCCCACCATCGATTTATTTAATTCTCATATCTTGAAACCCTACCTCAATAAAATGCAATGCAAAAGGAGGAAGAGAGTGTCGATCCAAAACTAGGCGAGTTTACGTGTAAAAATCTGGAACCTGGGTATTATAACGGATCAAAGAAGAAGCCGTGCACACAATGCATAATTAATTTTCGGGACATATTTCTGAGTTCTGAGAATTTCTTTTGCATTCTGCGCACAGCCTCACCTGTGAAACGCGAGGAGAGGGAACCCTAGGGTTATCATATATTTTATTTTTTCTAATGATGGATCCAAGGTTGCGATCTGAAGCGTTAGAGATTTTAATGGTTTCGTGTCGCACGGGTACCTCCAGAAATTTCATAGCTTTCATATATCAAAGTTCATCGATCTGTGTAATTGGATAGAAATGTAGCTCAGGTTTTTGTTGTCGTATTGAAGAAGTTTCTCGTTTCTGTTTAAAGCTCGGTAGAAATCATGAATTTGTTTATCGCCGCATTCTTTTGATTTGTATTTGGTTTAAACTAGATAGGATCTAAGCATTTTGGAAAATGAAAACAAATACGTTTTTGATCCATTTGGAAATATGTATGGTTTGTTGGTGACGCTGTTAGGTTCACAAAAAAATTCACAAAGATCATTTTTTGTTGAGTGCAATGATCTTAAAAAAGAAAAAGGGGATAAGTGGTGGCAATTTTTGGCCAAATAGATATCCTCCAAACTTTTGTGTTAAGTTAAAGAATCTGAAAAATAAATGAGGACTTTCAACCAAAAGAAATATAGTATGGTTTTACTCCTTTTAATGGTTTGAAATCATAGTCAAAATATTTTATTTACAATCCTTCCGATATATTTTATCCTCAATCTTCTACCATTTGAGAAGGGCAAACCTAAAATTCTCTCTTAAATACCAATCTAGTGTATGGGTGCAGGTCAATCAATTGTGATTTGTTAGTATGAGGTTGGCGGTTTGCAACCTACACAACTACGATCTCCTCCATTTTTGTTGATTCTCATGTATTACTTAAAAGAAAAAAGTATTTAAATTAGTAATCAAAATTGTAATCTAATTAGTGAGGATGATGGTTGCTTATCTATCTATCCATAGGGTACAAATCCTTCTATATAGTTGATACTTATTAAGTAATTTACTAAAAGACATTTATAAGGATTGTAGCTCAATTAATAAAGACGATGGTTACTTCCATCCACCACAATCTATGTTTTTATAAGAAGCTAAAATAGATAGCTTTCTACTTTAAATCGAATAGTTAAGATCGTTTGGTTAGACGCTCTAGTCACATGTTACAATTCAAAATTGGTTGTAATGGCAATGTTACCTTTCTTCCTACAAAATTAGTCTCCTTTAAGTGGAGTAGGGTTGACCCTACTCCCTTCTTGACGGTTTTGATTTTGATATTCATTTTCTTGTCAACATTTATGCTTCATGATATGGGAAGGAGAAATACTTTGGTAATGCCTAGTAGATGGACCATTAGATGCCAATTATAATCGTTGTGGTCATTTCTATATGATCACTATTATATAAGATGTAAATTGTGTTGTCATTCTTCTCATATTTTAAGTCGGAAATTGAGTATTTTGGGTGTTAATGACATGCAAATTCACGATTTCTAGGTTGCAATAACCAAACAAAGTATTTTATCGCATCCCCTTTACATTGGTTTTGTGTCACAAAAAAGGCCAACAAGGCAAACAATATCCCCATTTGTCAATATGTAGTGGCGAATTTTGGTGCTACTATACTATTACAATTTAAAATAATAATTATAGTATAATAATTTGTATCTATAACTAATTTATTTCAATTATATTTTATATTATGTTTAAATATATTAGATTATTTTTAAATATACAAACATATAACACACCTTCAAACCTAAGATATTAAAATTTGATTAAAAAAAAGGGATATATTTTATTTGGGAATAAATTCATACATAAAATTTAATGTTAATAGATGGAAAAATAAGTAATTTCGCATCTCTAATTTAGAATAAATTAAAGGGGTAGAATTTGTTGGTGTGCGTTAAGTCACACTTAATGTGAAGTTCAATATGATATTACAATTTGTTTTTTTAATGATATATTTTCTTTGGGAATATGATACAAACCATAAATTCATGCATCAAAAATTAATAAGTTAAACGGAAAAATAAATAATTTCTTATCTTTAATATAATAAATTAGAAGGGTAGTATTTGTTGGTATGTGTCATGTTCACACTTGATGTGAAGTTCACCTTAGGTTTTGTTATCTAGGCGAGACATATTGATGTGCACTATATTGTTGATATGCACTAATTAATGTGGTAGTTATCCTCATATGTGTGAAATAGTTAGGTGAAATTGTGTATACCTAGTTAAAACTTCCACCTACCACTCCACCAATAATATATCTCCCAACCACCATTCTACTTCCTATATAAGGAACATTTGTGTTATTTAAGGGTGTTAAGTTGGTAGAGATGTAGACATTCATGGGAACCAAGGATTAGTCCTTGATCCTTGGTGTTATGATGCAAGAGTTGTTGGTTGGGCACCTCCTTTGTGTACATTTCTTTATTACTTCAATGCATTCATGTTTTCATCAGAATCTCTCTTTTGAGTACATGTTTGTGGATAGTGTGTTTATATTATGTAGTTTTTCTAGGTTCTCTTAAAACACAATTCATGTATTATACCTTCCAAAATTTAATTAAAAACCTATGATTAATAGGTAGACCCAGTCCTCATCACGATCACCATCTATTATGATATCATTGTGATCATCTAACATATCTTTCACCTCATGAAATTAATGGTCGTTGAACTTTCTAGAACAAGCAAGCTTTGAGAAATTTATCATTTGTTATAACATGCTTTCAAGTATGATAATTTTGAATATTCTAAATATAAATTATAAGGAGTAAACCATTTCCTTCACACTTTGGCAACCAAAAGTTCAATGTCATAGTAATAAATTACACACCCATAGTATGATACTTTTAAATGTGAAACATCAATTATGTGAGATAAACATTTGAATAACTTGTTCCTCACTTGGTTTCCAAATAAATATGAAGTGTTGGTTTAATAAATAAAACTCCATTTTAATGGATGTATTATGCACATACTACTAGAAGATAAATTCAAAGCCAATTTTCCAAAAAAATCATCCCTATTGCCCTTATGATCCCTAGATTTTTAGGTACATTATTGCTTTACTAGATACGACTTGACTCATCTCATTTCCTAGAGTTTTAAGTACATTGTCCCTACTAAATGTTTAAGTTTGAACATGATAGTCACCCAACTTCGGGCAAAAAACATCAAACTTATTGTATGCACCCATTAACATCATACCCCCATCATAAAAATCATAATACCATTCATCTCACATGTTGTCAAGAGTGATGTCCATGTCGAAGATCAACTTTCCATATTTATTTTCAAATGGTTTTTATGTAGAAATGTTATTAAAGATCTATACTCATAAATAAGAGGTTATGGATTGAAGTTGGCTTGTTAGGATAATGGTATAAACCATCTACATAAATTATCTTCCAAGTATATGTAACAAAGTGTGATATTCAAAAATAAATTATCTTCTAACTATGCATGAAGTGTATAAACTAGCAATTGAACCTCAAGGGTACAATGGAAACAAATAGAAGTAGTAAGGCATAGCTGATTTTTTTGAATAGATCGATAACAATGCACAAAAAGTGGAAAATAGTTTAACATTATTGAACATTTATAAAAATTGATATTAGATATACGATAATTCAATACTCCATCATATAAAAACATAGAATACTCGTGGATTATTTATGAGAGTCCAAAATAGTTTGTTTAATTCACTAAGGTACATGGATGTTTTCTTACATGTGGACTTCTACATAGTATGTTTTGTGGCTCCGAGTTCTGCTCTCCAAGTCTATGGCTTCAAAAATTCCTCTGAAATTGCCTCTAAATACATGTCTTACTACCTAAGTCGAATAAGCCTCTTTAGTGCATCTTTGAATTGTTTCTACGACTCTAAAAATTCTAATTCAATAGAAAACATAATTCCACATTGGTTGGTTATCTTGGTCCTGCAAATAACATATAAACCCCAACATATCAATATCCTTATTCCAAAAGGGTGACACCACAATGGAAGTGTCCTCTTCCTTTCCTCCTCTATCGCTTCAAAAATAATATTTTAAAAAGTCCCTAAAATTTCCTCTAAATAATCAATTTGGATATGCCTCTTGATACATCTTGTAATTGCTTCTATGAATCTAAAAGCCTCATTAAATAAAAACTATCCCACATTAGTTGGTTGTCTTCATCCACAATATCACACAAACCCTAATATATCATGATCCTTATTGTAATACGAGGGATACCACAATGGAAGTGGCCCTTTTACTAACATAAAGGCTGATTGTTGGCGAGATGATTTTGTTTGATTGTTGGGCCTTCCTAATTGTGCCTTTGTGACTTCATCCAAAATAAATCCTCAAAAATTGCCTCCAAATACATGCCTTACTTACCCAAGTCGGATATGCCTTTTCAAAGGCATCTTGGAATTACTTCTATGACTAAAAATCCTCATCCATAAAAAGAAAAATCACACATTAGTTTTTGGCTTAACTTGCATAACATACAAAACCCAATATAGCATGATCCTTATAATAATAAAAGTGACACTACGATTGAAGTTGTGTTATTATTAACATAATGGTTGAGTGGTTGTAGTATGAATATGTTTACTTTCTTGACCTTCCCCTTTCCTCCTCTATGGTTTCAAATAAAAAATTCCAAAATAGTCTTCTAAAATTTCCTTGGCCTAAAGTAGCATATAAACCACAATATAAATGGATCTCTTACTAACATAATGGTTGATTGGTTGTGGGATGAGTATGTTTGGTTGCTCATACTTATCCTCACCTCCTTCATGACTTAAAAATAAAAATAAAAATCCTCTAAAATTACCTCCGATACATGTCTTACTATCCAAATCAGATGTACCTCTTGATGTATCTTCAAATTACTTCTATGATTGCAAAAATCCTCATCCTCGAAATCCATATGAATATGTGGGTATGTGGTAATCTAAGATGTATAAATTAATGATTTTAATCTTATTTTAAGACTTTGTATCTAAAAAATAACAACATTCCATAAGTTGTTAACATAATAGAAAATAGTAAAAACAAATATTCATTACTATGACCAATTCCATACAAAGCATAACTTTCATTTACACTGTTGGTGAAATAATTTGTTGCATGGAAAATTATGGTTTCCACCAACGCTCACGAGGCTACGCCCCTCCTTATTTTGTATGAGGAGGTTACCATTATTGAATGTTACTATCCTAATTCTATCTAACTTCGTGTGGTGGTCAAATAGGCCGAGGATCAAACAGGCACAATTCACTGAACCTGCAACAAAGTGTGTGTGTGTGGGGTCTGGGGGTGAAATTTGCGGTGAAGAGGGATAAAGGAGAGGAATTAGGAGAGTGGAGGTTATATTTGTGAGTATAAAAGTGTAAAGTTCAAACCCATTAAGCGGAGTAGTTCAACATTCAATTAGAGTTGCGAATCTAAAGCAGAAGGCCCTTCTAACTTGGTGGTGTGATAGATCGATCGATGGCTATCGAGCTCGGGTTGCGGAATACGTGGAAAATGACACAGGATTGTTTCGTGTATATCTCTGATAAGGTCATATGTATTCCACTGGGCTCTCTAAAACAAAATGTAATCTAACTGTAATGAAATAAATTCTAACTACATGAAATAAATCTAACATATATAACCTTTATCTTTCTAAGAAATATTCTAACAATTCTAAGAAAAACAAACTATTTTAAGCGTATCTAGAAATAATAACTAAACAGTAATTTAAAAACAGACAAGATAACCGAGTGTGGTTATTTTCCTGTGCGATTTGTAGAATTATTCTAAATAAATATGATAAATAGCTGTCTAATCTACTGCAGATTCTCGATCCTACCTCGAAGTGAGGAGTGAATCATAGTTTCTCGAAACTATCAATCCCCATGACTTCACTGGCATATCGAGAATAGAATGAAATGAAATAAAGTGATTAACTACTCTATTTGATATGATTCTGACTAGAACTTTGAAATTTAAAACCTGGACTTCGCAGAACAGTGGCGAATCCGATGGTGTATGTGATCTCGTCCCCTCAGTATGATCTTCTCGTTCTTTCGTGTTCACTTGGATCCAGAAAAGCGTGTAATGCTAGCACCGATAGGAGTAGATTTTGGGACAAGGACAGCTCAGAATGCAGACCGAGAATGCGAGTAGGAGAGGGATAGCGCAAGAGTACAGAGCTTGGCTTATGCGATTCCTAGCGGGATTTTACTGCGAGTCATGCAACGTGAAGCGACCAGAACCTTTGACTATCCTATACGAAGAGCAAAACCTGCAACTTTAATGGCTTCCTAAGCTATTTCGTTCCAAAATAAAGACACTGCTTGCACAAGTTGGATATGTGGCTTACCAACAGCTGAATAAAGCTAACCAGGTATATAATGAATTGAACTAAGAACTCTAAGTCACAGTAAAACAAATCTACAGCAAAGAGGAATTCAGAGGCAAGCTTCTAACCGGATTGGATGGAACAACAACACTTCCTGCACAAGATGGAGTGCATGGCTTACCAACAGCTGAGCAATGCTAAACCAAGTATGAAGTAAACTATGCTATCAATCCTAAGCAAGCTAACCAAAATACTAAAAACCAGAAGACTCTAACAAGGAAAAATGGTGATCAAAACTCCAGCTCAAATTCTTCACACAAACTCAGCCAAAATTCAGACCAAAATCAGACCATTTGCATGTACACAAACCATGCATTTATAGGAATTCAAACACCCAAGAATCAAAACCAAATTGAACTCCTAAACAATAAACAAAGGAAAAACACTATTCCAGGGGACCAAAAACATTAATGCATGCTCAAGTCGGCAAAGAAAAGCTGGTGAAACGTGATATTTCACGCGGTCGCGTCAAAAGGCGTTACGGAAAATGCGCCGGGACCGCCGCTCTAGCGGGCGGTGGTTCTGGACCGCCTGTTCGGGGCGCGCGGTCACTGAGACCTTGCCGCCTGTGCGGCGGCGGTTTCAATCAGCGAAGATCAAAAGGGGCAAGAAAAGAGGGAAAAAGGGGAAAACAAAGGACACGGGGGCTAAGTGGGGTATGCGGGATGTTAACGCATATCCGAAGAGCTCTTTCTGGATCCCGAACACCTTGCGAGGAGACCTGTATCATCATTGGGGCATTTATTACACCGTTTACAGTACCTTACAATTTTGGGTACGTACATATTGCCCCCTCGGAGAAGCGTTTTAGCCATGAAAGGGCATAAAACGGTGGGTCAGAAATATGGCGATCCCGAAATGGGGGTTTAGAAGTTATACCTTACACGTCCGGTGTGTCGAAATGGCGCCATCCGAAATTCCCGCTACCTGCAAAATGAAAAGAGAACTCAAGTGCAGATAGATACAATAATTTGAAAAATAAACGCTAAAATAATAGGGAAAGAGGACGTACCATTTGTGCGGGGATAGGAACTTACCTCCGTCAGCGCTCCGAACCTGCGAAAAAGTCATTTTAAGACGAAATAGAACAATATATATATGAAAGTGGGCCCATTTTCCTATTCATTTGCGCGAGTTGATTTGATTGATTTTGAGCTCTGGGACCCACGGTGACGGTTTCTCACGTGAGTATAGTCGAAACGTCCGCAGTGAGATCGTGATCATGCCTCCACGTGCGGAACGCCACCCCGCGAGATCACAGGTTGGTTTTCTTCAATTTTGCATTTTCCCCCTTCAAATTTGAAATGGCAAATTCTTTGTAATGGGGGGTTATTTTTGAAAATGTTTGGTTGAAAAGGTCCATCTAGGGGCCTCTTGGGTAGGCTCTTTTTTTTAGCTAAAATGGTCTATTTTTGCATTTTTTGGCTTTTTAGGGTTAAAAACCCGCGCGGGTTTTCGGACCGCGACCGCCGCCTTGGCCAGGGCGGCGGTTACCGACCGCCGCCTGTCGGGCGGCGGTTCTGACCCCGCCGCCTTTAAGGCGGCGGTTCTGCTCGCCCCCCCTGCTCGGGCGGCGGTTTTGCCTGAAATGCAAAAAAGAACTTGTTTTGAGATTGCACTTGTATTTTCTTGCATTTCTATATTTTTATGACTCCCTCGGCATTGATTAGATACTAACTTGCTCTGTTTTGTGTGTTTTTGGGTGTATGCAGGCGAGGGAGGAGTACATTAGATGGAGTCGAGAGAGGGAGTGTGATTGGTTGCCCGGGGTGTTGGATGCCCTTTCTCAGGATGAGGAGGATACATTACAGAGGGCCGGCATATTGCGTATATCGCGCGTGCCCCATGTCACGCCATCTAGTCACATCCTTTGTGACTTATTTTCTTATTGGGATGCAGATCGGAACACTTTCCGACTGCCAGGGGTCCGCGGTGAGTGGACGATTACTTTGGAGGATGTTTACCGTATCCTGGGGGTCCCGATCATCGGGAGGAGACTCACCCCAGAGGCAGTGGGTCAGAGCACGGTTGCACAGTGGGCAGGCTACATGGGGGATGCAGCTATCTCCACGGGGCCGAAGAAGGGAGTGAGAGTCAGATCCATTCCTTCTTTGCCCATCCCCATATTTCGACAGGCTATCATGGGGATCCTTGCCTCGAGACTGATCGGGGACAAGGGAGGGATACATTGTTATCTTTCTTTGGGCCCCCATCATTGCACGAGATAGAGGGCATGGCCGGATATATGCACAGGCGAGATATTTTGGGGACCACTATCACGACTTATACGGGGTGGTCCATTTACGGGGACAGTCATTGAGCCACCCTACTCTAGTCATGAGTTGGGTGTATGAGCATTTATTCCTTATGGCGGAGGTGGAGGTGGCGAGATCCGGGGGCTGTGAGGGCAGCCGGATGGTCGAGATATGTCGGTGCTTAGAGCACCTCACCGGCCAGATAGCTTCCCTCACCACACAGCGAGATATGGAGGCCACACCGTACCAGGCTCATGGCCGGCATTTGGGGAGAGGAGACTCTCACATTGATCTCTTGCTCCACCACGGGCAGCTTATTGGCCGTGTGGGACGGGTGGAGGTACATCCTTTCGGCAGGGTTCCTCAGCAGTTCGGCCTCCCATATGTGGGCATGCTTCCTCCAGTGGCACCGGTTTATAGATCAGTCCGCGAGGCTAGAGGGGGGCCTAGAGGCCGTGGTTGGACAGTGGTCACTCTTGGTATTCCTATTGCAGCCGGGGGAGGGTGTTCGGGCCGAGAGGAGAGCTGGTGCGCCTCGGGCACCTTTACTTGGATTCTGCGGGTCTGCTCATAGCGGCGATGACCACATAGATATTGACTCGATTACGAGGAGTCCGGACGGGAGGAGTCGGAGGAGCGGGATGGATGATAGCGATCTGAGTGGCATGACACTCAGGATATTATGCAGGCAAGAGAGGGAGGAGCAGAGTGCAGAGAGAGAGACTCTAGTTTCAGAGGAGCCACTCTCTCAGGGCCATGGTGGAGAGGGCATGAGTCGGTTGCGGGCGTCATGTTGCCCCTGCTACGGGAGCAGCTCCATAGTCGCGGCGGCATCTGCGGTGGCGTGCCTTGCCTAGTGACCCATCTTGGAGGCCCGGTGATCCGAGTAAGTTATCCTCTCTCCTTTTCATGTTAGTTTGATTTAGGACTTGTTTTAATTGCTATCTCTCCTTATATTTGTATCTTGTATATTTTAGCCTCTTGCCTAGTTTCTAATTCGTCTTTCTTCTTTGTTTTGCAGAGACTGTCGACGAGTGGCGGGATCTAATCCGTAGGGTATGCACTGATTCTCTGATGATCCCTATGGATAAGACCCGTGCGGAGCTATCTGTAGATGCTTGGGGAGCCCTCGGCGGCCGGTGGCATGCGCGTCTTCGCTCCCGTTTGGCACGTGGCCAGGATGGTGTCGACTCTCCGTACAGAGTTGGCGGGCTATAGGACAGCCGAGCGTCTTATGAGGAGCCATTCTCGTGGCGAGACCATGGCTGCTCCTCGAGACCACTGAGCCCTCCGTCATTCGAGCGCCGGCGTAGCCGAGTCCTAGGCGCGCGCGCACCTCGGAGGATCGCGTAGGGGTTGAGAGGCCACTTGGCTCCTATGCACTTTTTGTATTATAGATTCTTTTGTATATCACGGGCTCTTTGAGCGTTTTGACCATGCCTAGAGCATGATGGCATTGTATATAAACATTGATTATTTATATATATGCATTCGTTTTGGATCAAAACTTTGTCACTCGTGTTTTCCCTTCTATTTCCAATTGCTTTGTGTATACTACGATGTATGTTTTATATGCTTTCTAGAATGTATGCAATGGAAAACAGATGATGCAAATGTTTGCTTTCTTTTTGTGTTTCATGATGCTGATACATGATATTGTAGATATATTGTGATCTTAAATCTTAGTTTTTGTGAGCAATTTGGATACCTCATGTTTGTTTTGGCAAAGTGATGAAAATAACCAGTATGATGAGCAGATTAACTTGCCCCACTCCTAACTCCACGCAACTAGTAAGATGCGAGGGCTCATCACCAAGAGCAAGAAGGGCGCAAGTTATGAAAATGGTGAAATGATAGTGATGAAAGACAGACGAAGCTTTGGTGGAACCAAATTGAAAACTACTGAAGCTTACTCTACAGAATGACTTCATAGTTTTGGATGTGCGACTTGCTTTGCGGTTTATCCAGACTTAGACCCGTAGATGGCCACATAGTAGACAAAATCTGGTTTTAGGATTTTTAACTCTCTTGGAATTTTGAGCATCTGATTCATTCGTTTTTGACTCAAAGTTTGAATAGTTTGTTTATGACCTTTTAACGTTTGCATTGTCTAGAGGACCCCCTACACTTTGCCCCATGCTACTAGTAAGAAGCGTGGGTTTATCACCGTGGGCAAGGCATAGGCGAGTAAGGGCATTTCCATCCTTTCCCAACCCTACGTCACTAGTAAGAGACGCAAGCTCATCACCGAAGGTTGGTGGGGCAAGGAAATGTGTAAAAATAAAATTTTCTGTTTAATCACTTTTTGACTTGTCTTTTTGAGTAAAATGTCAGTATATGCTTGTTTCCAAAGAGATGTGTATATGGGATAGATGTGACACCATGAAGCTTCTAGAACAGACCATAGGCAAGACACCTATCCTAAGAAGAAATCAAAGCGAGAACAAACTTGCAGATCTTGGTATGGTTACCGTTAGGACTTCGTCATGTTTGATTTTATTTGATAAAAGATTCCAAGATGACTTGATGATACCGAAGATGGAGAGGTATGATTAGAAAGTTTTGTGCCAACAACATCATGAGTTTGTAATGAATTACTTTGAGAATAGATTCCTTGATCACAATTTGTGTAAGAACAAGTGGACAAAATGATCCTAATCTATATGAAAATGCAATGTAGATAGTTATATAGGTAGCGTTAGTTGCTTATGCATAGAAACGCTTGAGGTGCGAGGGAATTGTTGTTTTTCGCCAAACTCCTCACCTTCTAACGTACATAAGAGGTATGCACCATTTCCATAGTCCTTCATGACTCGGTATGGGCCCAACCATTTGGGCGAAATTTCCTTCCTTCGCGGTCTTCTTGTCGATCCGGTATCTAGTCTTAGAACTAGATCACCTTCATATATCGCGTTCATAAACCTTCTTTATCTTTACTGCCGGCACATTCGGTCAGCATAAGCTCTATGCCACTGTTCAACATCTAACCTAGTTTCATCTAGGCTTTCTAGTTGGGAAAGACGTGCTTCTCTGTAAGCGTCTTCATCTATGGATGGTAATGGGAAGTCGTCCTTAGGACGTGCTTTGTTGATGTCTCGGAAATCTATGCAAATGCGTATCTTTCCATTCTTCTTGAGAACGGGAACGATGTTAGATACCCATTGGGAGTAGTCAACTGGCTTGATGAATCCTACCTGAAGGAGTTTTATTACCTCCTCTTTTACCATGAGAGCTACTTTGGGCTTCA
Source organism: Taxus wallichiana var. yunnanensis (assembly GCA_018340775.1). NCBI lineage: Eukaryota > Viridiplantae > Streptophyta > Pinopsida > Cupressales > Taxaceae > Taxus > Taxus wallichiana. The sequence goes on from CM031239.1 coordinate 892,321,125, forward strand.
TGGGTCTTGATTTTTGTTTAATTGGCTTTGCATCTGATCTAGTGACGAGGTTGTGCACATGATGTGGGGTGCGACTCCGTCATCTCTTTGTAATTAAATGCAAATGCCTTTTGATGTTCTTTGAGAACCTGAGTATGTATTTCCACTTCTTCTGGGGTTAATGAAGAACCTAGTTTCAATATTCTTGGTTCATCTTCTGTCCCGATGTTGACATCGATTGTTTCTTCGATTAAAGAGGCGTTACCCTCTTCGAACTCAGGTGGTGCTGGAGGTAAATCTATATCATCCCCATTTTCTATTGCGTATATGTTAGGTTCCCTTTGTGAGGGAAGATCCGTTACGGGATTTCCGAAGTAGGAAGATGAATGTGGAATCAGGGATAAATCTAGCATGTGATAGGAGAGATGTAATGCTGCATAGGCATTTAAGTAATCCAAAGTAGCCGCATCATTTCCAACATGGTCTAGGATGGTAGATTCACTTCCGCTTGAAAGAGGATTTGTCATTGTTTTTATCAATGGTTCGTTACGAATGGATATTGTGAAGTGAGTATCTTCTAGCTCATTGCTTGGAGTAAAACGTGATCTTGAGGTTCTTTATTGAATCGGCGAGAAGATTTTTCTCGCGGGATTGCTTGATGGATATGAAGTTAAACGCGCTTAAATCTAATACAACGTTTTTGTAGAGTTGTAAATGTTCGGCTTTAGTTTCATATATTTGAAACTTGGTTTGTTACTAATTGCGAGTCTCCGAGGACTCTGATGTTATCAATACCAATTCTTTTGGCTAAGGTAAGGCCAAGGAGGAGGGCTTCGTACTCAGCGCCGTTGTTTGTGCATTCAAAGTTTAACTTAAAAGAGAATGGGAGGACCTTCTCCTCGGGCGAGGTAAGAATTATACCTGCCCCTCCTCCATGCGACATTTAGCTCCATCGAAATGGAGAGTCCAATACTTAGCCGGGAGTATAGATGTTGGGGCATCTGCTGCGTTTGCACACTCTACTTCTACCATACAGAGATCTTCTGCTGGCAAGGAACCAACACCTAGGGAAAATCCCATGCCTCTGAATCGAATGGTAAGAACATTGGTGAATCTTGTTCTATCAACTCAACGATTTTCGCGAGTAGTCCCTAATGATCTTGTTTCTTTAGTTTACCTTTAGGGGTTGGAGTTGTTTTGGCTATCTTGGTAGTTTCAAGATCCGTCGTAGGTATCAACTTTTCCTCGGCTTTGGGTCGAGGGTTTATTAAGTTGGTTTGTTGGCGAGTCAAATTAAGTGCACCCCTGGTCTTTTCTTTAAATCAGCTAGGTGCAAATCGAAAGGTTTTGGATCGCTTTGGCTACTGAATACCTTTCCCAGATGCAAGAATCTTACTTCTTGAAATAGCGTGGAAGGGATTGCCTTCATTCGATGTATCCAAGGTCGGCCGAGGATCATATTATAGTTAGTTTCCCGATCTATAATATAAAATTCAGTCAAGATGGTTTTGGGCCCTAAGGTGACCGGCAGTATTATAGTTCCTATTGAAGTGGCTTTAAGGCTATCATAGCCTCTCAAGGTATTTCGTGTAGTGGAACAGTTCGTTTCTCCATATCCAAGTTTTTGAGAGAAAGAAAGGGACTATGTTAACTGCGGCCCCATCGTCAACCATTGCCCATTTTACATAGTTATTATAAACCCACACTTGCAAGTGTAAGGCTGGGTCACCTCGGCGTGCGATCTCAGCATCTGTGGGCATTTTACTTATTTCGAAAATGAATTCGACATCCTTGTCAGCTGCCCCGGAGGGTGGATATCAAAATCTACGTGATTTACTTGTGTTTCGGGAGGTGGAGTGATGTTAATTAGATGGCCTAGACCTAATGCTTCTAAAAGAGCAGCTCTGTGAGGGGGAGAGTTCTTTAGTAAGTCCAAAAATGAAATGTGTGAAAAGGTCTTTGTTAGGTCACTAATTAAATCATAGGCACCGATGGGTTTTTCAATTATTTGCTGACTCTTATCTGTCTCTGGCAGATGACTTGGGCTCGGTTGAGAGAAATACTCTCGTGTTCTTGTTATAGCTTCGATAGGTAGTTCAGCGTCTAATTCTACCAAACTAACTATCTTAGGTCTTGGTTGAGCTCCCAACTGTGGCGCAACTGACGGATTTAATGAAGTCGAAGCTTCATGATCATTGTTTCCCATTATTGCACCTTTGTTTGTTCCGTTGGATTCAGCCTATTGCTATCATGATTTGGGAGTGGATCGTTAAAGATCTTGAGGGAGCATTATGAGGAAACTGCCCCTGCGAGAGTATTTGGTGATGATGAGACGGGATCTGCCAAAAACAAGTCTGTGAAGAACTGTCTTTGTTCTTCTGGCAAACGTTGCATAAATTTATTGTAGTCACGACACGTTCTAGTGTCGTGACCATGAATTTTATGGAAACCACAATAAGAATTGGGATTATAATTCCCGTTTTGTTGGTTTGGTGTGTATTGTGGCCTAAAATTCCGATCAAACTGTTGCCTATTAGGACCAAAGTTTTGGAATTGTTGTTTTTGGTTTTGACTTTGGTTTTGGTAACCAAATGAGTTTTGGCTTGGCCCTTGTATGGGATTTCACCGTTGTTGTTGTTGTTGTGGATGATTAAAATCCACTGTATTGACCGTTGGGGTAAAATTGTTGTTTCGTTGATTGTTTGTTTGTGACGGAGTATTAACAACATTTACCCTCTTGGGCTGGTCGGTTACCCCATCCGTTGTTACCCCACGATTTTTGTTAAGGATTTTGGGTCCTTGATTGACATTTGTGGTAGTTGTAGTATTTTGAGTGGAGGTGATTAACCTCCCATTTGCTCCGTAAGTCTTACGACCACTATCTATTGCTGCTTGATCAATTCGCAGAGCGCTCTCAAGTACCTCATCATAAGTCCTTAGTGGGAACTTCTGGACTTCTTCCTTCACTTCTCTGCTGAGAGAATGAAGGAATAAATCACATAGTTCCATCTGATCCATGTTTGGAGCACTTGCTGATGAATAAAGAACTGTACGCCACCTTTGGATGAAATGGGCGACAGATTCATTGTGTTCTTGTTTGATATGTAAGAATTCCCTGATTCCTGTTCTCAATAGTTTGTTCATGTCGAAGGCTTTGATGAACTCTGACACGAGTTGTTTAAATGAATGTATGGAAGCTTCAGGTATTCTATAATACCAATCGAGAGCGATGCCTTCCAAGGTTTTGGGAAATATTTTAGCAACAACCCCATCCCAAGGGAGTAATTCTCGTATGGCTGTAGCGTAAGCTTTGATATGCGCGTTTGGATCTCCCTCACCCTTGAACTTGGGAAAATCAGGGAGAGGTCTTGGAAGCATGACGCTTCGTATGGTGAAATCTAAGGGTTCCTTTAGATATTCTGAATATGTCCCTATTGCATAGCTTTCGACCATTGATGGTGGTTGCTGCGGGAGCAATGGTGGAATGGGTTGTTGATATGGCATAACGTACGCGTTGGCAGGGGCATAAGGAGGTCCCTGCGTTGGAGCAAACATGCTGGGAGAGGAGAACATATCCCCTTGTGGCGATTTTGAATACATGTTTAAATAGGAAGGGGTATTATCCGAGGAATGGATTGTTTGACACTAGACACGGAGGAATAGTGTTAGAGATGGTGGGCCTTGTTGGCACTTGTTGAGGAATTGAGGAGGCATGCCTAACGTGCCTACTCTGTGAGGAGATCTACTTGGCAGTGGTATGGAGGATTGGAACTCCCGTTTGCATGAACGGAGAATTTTGATTTGCTTGAGCAAGTTCTAACCCTCTCACTCTTTCTACTAACGTTGAAATGACTTCATTTGGTGAAGTCACGGTACTTTGCTGAGCGGCGTTTGTTGTATACCACAGGTGTTGTATAGGCATGTGATATCTGTCATGGCCCGATTGCTATCTTGCCAAGTTTCTCCAAGAATATTTCTGTAGAGGTATTTTCTTGAAAATGGGTCTCGGGTTGTACTTGTAAACCTCCTATAGGTGGGTACATACCCAGGAGCGTTGTTCACTCTAGGATAAGGTATTGATTGTCCATCATCTAAGACCAGGTATGGATTTGATTGTCTACTAATATGTGGTCTAAGTAACATTTGAGGAGATGAACAGATTCTCCAGTAAACGTCATATTGTTTGGAACACAGAAGGCTCTGTTTGTTGGGTTCGAGGGGTTGATCTAACTCCTCGGTTTGAAGAGACAAACTATATCTGGTTCTTGGGGTTTGAGTTGACAACTGATTAGTTGAATAGTTGTCACCCCATACTGAGAGCGAGGGTGATGATTCCCTATTGCATTGGGCGTAGTATGCCTCAAGACCCGGGAGGTGCTGCGCATATGCGTCGAATCCCGACATATTCGGGGGTATATGAATACCATGAGAATAATGGGAAAGAGCGAAGGTGAAAGAGAGAAGATGAAACTTCTCAAAGAGAAGGTGAAATAATTGTTTGATTCACGTCGGGTTCACCAATTTTGTACGTCGGAAAAGTGACATGCGAGCGGCGTGAGAATCAACAAGTGACTCTTCCGTGCGTGACCCGACCTCCAGTGAGTCTACAAGTGACTCTTCCGAGGCAGACCTCTCGAGTGGGGCCCTGGAATATGGGGGTAGAATATGCGATAACTAGTTAGGCGATCTAATGTCTTGACACGCACTAATGGAATTTGTGAATCTAAGGCAAAGAAGGCCCTTCTAACTTGGATGGTGTGATAGATCGATCGGCGAGGATGACGCTCGAAGGCTCAATCAATATCGAGCTCTGGCGTGATTCGATCTATGGGTTGCGGAATACGTGGAAAATGACCTGGGATTGTTTCGTGTATATCTCCTGATAAGGTCATATGTATTCCCTGGGCTCTCTAGGTCCCGTGATTGTCATACGAAACAAAATGTAATCTAACTGTAATGAAATAAATTCTAACTACGTGAAATAAATCTAACATATATAACCTTTATCTTTCTAAGAAATATTCTAACAATTCTAAGAAAAACAAACTATTTTAAGCGTATCTAGAAATAATAACTAAACAATAATTTAAAACAGACAAGATAACCGAGTGTGGTTATTTTCCTGTGCGATTTGTAGAATTATTCTAAATAAAATAGCCTGTCTAATCTACCTGCAAGATTCTCGATCCTACCTCAGAAGTGAGGAGTGAATCATAGTTTCTCAGAAACTATCAATCCCCACATGACTTCACTGCAATATCGAGAATAGAATGAAAATGAAATAAAGCGATTAACTACTCTATTTGATATGAATCTAACTAGAACTTTGAAATTTAAAACCTGGACTCCGCAGAACAGTGGCGAATCCGATGGTGTATGTGATCTCGTCCCCTCAGTATGATCTTCTCGTTCTTTCGTGTTCACTTGGATCCAGAAAAGCGTGTAATGCTAGCACCGATAGGAGTAGATTTTGGGACAAGGACAGCTCAGAATGCAGACCGAGAATGCGAGTAGGAGAGGGATAGCGCAAAGTACTGAGCTTGGCTTATGCGATTCCTAGCGGGATTTTACTGCGAGTCATGCAACGTGAAGCGACCAGAACCTTTGACTATCCTATACGAAGAGCAAAACCTGCAACTTTAATGGCTTCCTAAGCTATTCCGTTCCAAAATAAAGACACTGCTTGCACAAGTTGGATATGTGGCTTACCAACAGCTGAATAAAGCTAACCAGGTATATAATGAATTGAACTAAGAACTCTAAGTCACAGTAAAACAAATCTACAGCAAAAAGGAATTCAGAGGCAAGCTTCTAACCGGATTGGGTGGAACAACAACACTGCCTGCACAAGATGGAGTGCATGGCTTACCAACGGTGAGCAATGCTAAACCAAGTATGAAGTAAACTATCTTTATCAATCCTAAGCAAGCTAACCAAAATACTAAAAACAGAAGACTCTAACAAGGAAAAATGGTGATCAAAACTCCAGCTCAAATTCTTCACACAAACTCAAAACCAAAATTGAACTCCTAAACAATAAACCAAAATCGACCATTTGCATGTACACAAACCATGCATTTATAGGAATTCAAACACCCAAATCAAAACCAAATTGAACTCCTATTAATGCATGCTTGAGTTCTTGATTAGCTCACCGCCACAACCAACCCAACTCAAAATAATTATAGCTATCTCATCTCAATCCAACCAATTGAATAACTCACCCAACTAACCAACTTGATTCATCAGACCACCTCGTAAAAACCAACTCACCCAACTCACCGAGCTCAACTCACTCGGCTCATTGAGATTACTTCAATGACTCACTAAGAGATGGTGATGGAAATATTGACCAATGATTTATGATGACATACTTTGATGAATCAATGGAGTCCTTGACACCCTTCAAATCTTTTCCAATTGCTTAGTGATCCGAACTTTCCTCTGTTATGCTTCACCATGCTCTCGGCACAATTGTGATCAAGAAGATGCTTCCAAGACCCTTATGGAGGTTTTATTTCTTAGTTTGAGCTATGGAATCATCCTACAACCACTGTGAAGATGTCAAAAAGTGGAAAGATGAGTGAAAATGGAGCCAATTGTAACTTTCTACATCTAAAATAGAGACTTTTTATTTTTAGCAGGTAGGACCGGGACCTACTATTTTGGGACATATCACCTATTTTTCTCAAATATGACCTTCTGAACCTTTTGGAACACTCCATTCTCTTTCGTTGATGATGCATTTCTATTTTTAGTAACTTTTATTTTTAGCAAGTTACTTTTTCTGGACCTACTATTTTGGGGAAATTGTCAATTTTGCTTTTCCTTCCATTTTGCACCATTTCGACTATTCTAGGTGATCCGAACTTGAAATATTGATTGAATTACTATTTTTAGTATGTAAAGGGGTAGTACACTAAGAAAAAATCAGTCCTTAATATCTCAAAAAATAAGCAACTTCATCGTGCAAAAACTAGTTTCAATGAAACTAGATTTTTCAAGATCCTTCCTTCAAATTTTGGATGATTTTTCTTGATGGATCTTTGGGAAATTGAAATTTTCTTTGAGGATGGCATAATTCTAATGAAAATAAAATCCTCCATATCCCTAAAAAATAGGGACTTCATGGCACGAAAACTAGTTCACGCGAAACTAGATTTTTCAGGATCGCTTCCTCCAATTTTCACACGATTCCACTCGATGGAACCTCGAGAAGTGAGAATGAGTATCAATTCCTTTCGTTGATACATCATGACAGCCATTAATGGATTCAAATAAGCTTCCTTCATCATCTGGATTCTCTGGATAAGAAAACTTATCTCAAAACCTTGCGTACGATTAATTTCTTTGTTCGCCACATGGAAAAATATTCATCCTTACAACCATGGATGTTCCGAGGAAAATTCGACATGGTTTCTGGAAAATTTTCAGGTATAATAGAATTATTATTGATAAATCATGGATTTCATGAGGACATATGAAGTGGCAGAAGTTACTTTTGTGTTTTGGAACTTCTAGCAACATTGTGCGAAGAAGGAATATGAAAAAGAAAGGTACGAAGAGTTAGTCATTTTTAGTTTTCAACCAACTTGGGGTGGGGAAAATTTTGTTGTCCCCACTATCCCAAGACAATTAGGACAATTGGGTCAAGAAAATGCACCCCCTTCCATAGGCTTAATAAGCGGTGAGCATGGATGATGAGAGAAAAAGTTATAGCACCTAGGAGATGAGATTTGAGGTCACATGAAGAACATGTGCAATGGCTAGGGTGGTGGGCGCATTGTGTTATCCCAAATATCCCCACTTTCCTAGATTGTTGGGATAGTTGGGGCAGAAAAATGTTCCCAAGGGTTAGGAATCAAGGACTTAGCTAAAATTGCACTCATGATCACTTAACACCTAGTCGAGAAGGAACATGGTCACATGAGGCTCCAACGGATACAACCGGGGGTGGGGAGAATTTGGTTGTCCATATTGTCCCCATTTTCCCCAATGTCATAGAAATTTGGGACAATTTGGATAATCAAGATAGTTGGGACACTAAAATGCATCAATCTTTCAATTGTGAATTTGACTAATTCTAAATCATGAAACCAACTACCCATAGATCTAGGAGGTCTTTTGGAAAAATATTATATCAATTTGACTCCAAATACCATTTTGAGATCAATGGGAGTGTTTTAAGTATTTTATTCTTCCCAATTTCCCAAAAAGTGCTACTTTTTCATTTGGGATCACAAGGTGATTCTACTGAGATTGGTTTCTTCCCGAGAAGCGCTTGGGTCTCGGGAAGAATGTGAAAACTCCATCATGTAGAATATCCTTTAATATTTTTACAAAGATATATTGTTTTCCTCTTGACTCATCCTGGAGATCCTAGAATCTTCTATTGAAGTTCAAGTTTTTTTACACTACAAACTCCTCGAGCCTCCAAATCCGCTTGCATTGTTCTTACTCCAAAACCTCTTAAACTTTCCCAAATCTTCCTAAACCTATTCCATTGCATTCAAAACTCCTCGATAATATCTCCATACAATTTTATACCTCTTTATCAGTCCCGAAGGATGCACACATTTCCTAGGAAGGCTAAGAATAACCTTCCTAGGCTTACTTGAAGAACTCACCTTTAGAAGCACTACATTGAAATGACATGAGTCACCCTGTCTCAATATTTTGAACACTTGGGAAGGTATGTAAAAAAAATATTCAAATTTTCAAGGATAGGATAGACACCATAGAGAGGGCAGACTGATCCGGAGAGGGTTTAGGAAGGCCTAGGAGAAAGTTTTTGACACTTGGGTTCGTTTTCATGCTTGAAAATTTGAAATTTTCATGTTGCACATTTGCATGACAACAACACCATACACACACTTAATACTACATAGGATACATTGACTACATAAAGACATTAAAAAATATACATTGCATGGGCCTCAATAGTGATATTTCAACTAATATTTTTATTGGGCAGGTTTATTATATTGGGATATGTGCCCTGGGAACAAATTGGGGAAAATATATGGGGAAAATATACTTTAGAAATAAAATAAATAACAACCATTATGGAAAAAATACCAATAACAAAGAGTTTATCCAAAATTCCTACCATAAATATGATCACATGTATCCAGAAAACACTTAGTTGAACTTGCACACAGAGTCCTGCGTGGAAGAACAACACAGAGAGAAAGGCATGAAGGTATAGGAAGGCGTCACGCGTGGAGGTGTAGAGTCAGACTTTCAGGACTTAGCTGATTTTGGAGATCAGGTCTATTCTTAGAGATTGGCGTGCGGAGCACACAAAGCGATGTTGAGACTTGCGCGCCACTCTTCGTGGAGATTTTTAAAGAGTATGTCAACTCACTCTTGCATGGGCATAAGCTAAGAATAGATCCACCACTATAGTTAACTATCAGCGATCTATAGATAACATACTTGCATGTATGGCTATAGTTGTAAAAGGTGCGTGGTTGTTATTAGCATGCGACCTATTTCTAGTAGAGTTAAGTGGTGAAGGGCTAGTTCCCCACCCTATATATATGTAATGAATTACTTAGTAAGAGATATATAGAGACACATGCTTTGAAGGATGAGAGATACATGAGTACATGAGACTGGATAATTATAACAGATCCATGCACGCATGTCTAGTATTGTATGAAGCTTTTGTACTGTTGGTATGATGAATATATAAAGAATATTGGCCAAACAATAGTGTCTGATATGTTTTGTCAATGTATATTATTGTTATCATGATGATTTACATTTAAGCGCTTATAGATCTAGTTCAGTATAATGATGAATAGATGGATTAGTTTCTAAAATATATGTTTACTACTTTATCATGCTACCATTCTTCTCTGAAACAACTTAAGAGGACCGGTACCTTTGCGCGCTTGGGTGAGCACTCAGCCTAGGCTGAGTGATGTGCCAGTGCGTGACTAGGTGTTAACTAAGAATTCTAGGCTGCATCATTGGTTCCATTCTGGGACCTCTTTTTCAGTTGTTTTAAAATGGTTCATGATGAAGACATACCAGCTAACTTTGGCGAGCGTTGAAGAATGGATTCATGATCGAGAGGAAGAATACGCATGGAGGTTTGACACTAGATCCAGATTTAGCGCACACACTTGGGTAGAGAAGAATCTGTATGATAGTTTATACAAAAGCTTCTTTGTTATCTTTCTAGTAGAATTATATGAATGGTTGATTGCATATGCATCTAAGTGGAATTGGAGGTATCGCACACTTGTTTGGACACAGAGAGAATTTCAAACACTATATGATGTTGACCTGAGCTGGACTCACATGGTAGATACCTGGTTTCATGGTGTCCTAAACAACTATATTTTGGAGTATTCAATTTTGACTTATTCATGCCCGGAGGTAGTGGAGTTCCAGTTCCTATGGTATCCTAGAGGGACGTATTTACAAGGTATTCCACTGGAATCAAAATACTAATGGTAACGTTGAACTTGGAAGCTAAACCCATGGAAAGCTAAAAAATCTCCATGCGTGGGGGCAGGAACAAGATTGGTGAAAGATGGCAGACCTAGCGGTAGCATGGAAAAAGGGAAGAGAGGGGCTGAAGTATGATGAGGCACGCGAGAGGGAATTATGCAAGAAACAAGAAATTATAGAATGGATGGTGTTGTGGAGAGAGATGGCTCGTGAAGGATTTGAGGCTCATGGGGAGGAAGAAGAGCAAGAGCATCAGGAACTCCCCCATCTAGGAAAGCATGATAGAGAACCCTCTTCGGCCTCACATGAGCACACAGTAGATATGACCTGGGCCATGGGTGCACATCTAAGCCAACCTGTTGACCTAGCCCTTGCGCTTGGTTTTCCAGTATCTAGTACAGTAGGTAAAAATAGTTTTAATTTAGGAAGTGAAAGCACAAAAATAGGTCAGACAACAAGTACATCAATGGCAGCATAGAAAACTTCATTATTCTTTGGGGGTACATTTTCAGGCTCATCATCTACACAGAATATGAGCGTGTGCGAGTGTGGGATTCACCTTTGGAGGCCCAGGACTACTTCACAGGTGTAGGGGTCGAGTATAGTACCACTTTGTTGGGACACAGGGGAGTGCATCCATGGGCCCTATTCCAAATCTGGAGGAGGATCGGGTGGTATGGGTAGTTCTAGTTCGGTGGTTCGGGTGGTTTTGGAGGAAGAGGAAACCAAGGAGGTTACAGGTCGGGTGGTCGAGGCCCGCAGCAACCCCAGAACATTTATATGGAGATGTCCCTTCATCTCCCAGAGTATAGAGGTATCGAGGATGCTGTTGAACATGTTCATATGTGTGAAATATTGTGGCATGTGAAAGGTATTACGGCCTCTGAGTGCAAGGCAAGTCAATTTGCTACTACATTACGGTGCGCGCACATAGCTGGTATAGGAAGTTTGATCCCAATCAAACTTGTATTGACTATGCAGCATTGAAAGATGCTTTCTTGAAAGAGTTCCATATCCCAGAGTTTGAGCAGAAGAGTATAAGCGCACTCAAGGATATAAAGCAAGGCACTACTGAAAGTGTACGTGAGTATGATGCCCATTTTAAAATGCTTCTATCCAAACTCTCTTATGACATTCATGCAAGTCAGCATGCACAATGGTTTTTCAAGGGATTGATTACCCCATTTTGAAGAGCACTATCACATAAAACTTATACCGACCCATGTGAAGCATTGGAAGCCACTTTATGTGTTGAAGCAGTTGGGAGTATTGACACTGGAGTTAGTCCATTTTTGGAAGCTCAGATAGCAGCTATGGAAAAATAGTTAGAGAAATTATCGGCAAACTCAGCTCATGAAACACACTCAGGAATCTGGTGTATAGATTGTGAAGTGGAAGGCCACACCAAGGATAGTTTCCCTCACAGAACTATACGTTCATTGTTGTTGGACTATGAGATTTTCCATTTGAATCATGATGCTAGTCACTTTGCCCCTACTACAACGCACGATCAGAAAGAATGTATCCTCCTTTTGTAAAATTTGTAGGTCCATGACCCATGATATTGAGGACTGTAGATTGATTGGCTAGATCCATGATGCCATTGATATTGGGGTAAGATAGGCGAGTGTGGCTGATAATTCTAAAGGGAAGAATGAGCATCAGGATAGGGATTATAATAAAACACGCTATGATAGGAATGATGGAAGGTTTGAAGGGGTTCGTGAAAGGGGATGAGGATATCGAGGTGGATATGGAGGATGAGGCCGAGGTGGAGGAAGGAGTGAATTCCCTCGAGGAACTTGCTATACATGTGGTTCACCTGACCATTATAGGCGCGAATGCCCACAGAATATTTCCTGTTCATTTTGTGGAAAGGGGCATAGTTATGAAGAGTGTCCGGACTTGTATGAGCATCTCAGTAAGTAGCACAAGCAAGAAAACAAGGGCACGGGGATGGTTAGAATCCAGTGCATGATAGAGAATCAGTGGATGCCCAAGTTAACACCAGAACCTGAGGTAGTAACAGTCAAGATAACCACATGAGTGAGGTGGCACGCGTGAGAGAGTGTTGCACAGAAGCCGAACAATCACTAGGGAGGAGGTTTTGCATGCTAGGTATCTAGATCTAGCTCATCAAAAAGAAGTCTATCAGGAAATGATGGAGGTCCTTAGAAGCCTTCAGGTGAGATACTGAGGTTTGAAAGAGTAGTCTCGAAAATTGGAGCACAAGGATACAGAACAGGCCCCATCGGATATTGATGACATCAGAGAGGTATGTAGAATGTTGCGCTAGGAGAATATTATTCCTTTATTAGGAAATTGGTTGAAGGGGAATACTCCATGGGAACTGAGACTAGAAGACAAATACTTCATGTGAATCTTCCCCCGATAGCATTGATTACGACAAGGAGATCACTTTGAATGTTGTTGTGGATGGGTGGTTGTTGAGCAATATTTTGATTGACACAGGTGCGAAGTAAATGTACTTACATTGGATGCGTGGGAACAAATGGGAGACCCCCATTGCAGCCATCATCTAATGTATTGTTCATGGAAAATAGAATGAAAAAGCTACTCCCATAGGAGTTTTGAAGGATGCATCTATCACTATATAAGGGGCCAAGTTCACAGGAGACTTTGAAGTGCTAGCGCTTGCGGAAGCAGATAGCTTCCCAGCTTTGCTTGGGCCCTTGGTGTTATGCGAACAATGCTGATTTGAGGTTTAACAAGGGGTATATCAGCTTCGAGAACAAGGAGGAAAGGGTTATAATACCATTGATAGATGGGAAATCCATGCCATATGTGGAACCTTTAAGCGAAGAGGACTTGAACAAAATCTATATACGTGCTTATTCGGGACCCAGAGGTCCATGATCCATCTAAGGAAGGAATCCTTCATTGGGAAGATTCTCAGTCAATCAGCGATACTACCAGTGTTGCTTGTGATAATTGGGCTCATGGCACTTATGAACTGGTGGGGCACAAGTTAAGCATGCGGGTTGCTTGCAAAAAGGGTTTTCACTCTGTTCGGTGTATAGGTCACTCAGTACCCACTATACTGGATCCGAAGATTTGGTTGGATTCTTACAGGCCATGGAAACAAATTGGGTTGACCAGCTTAAATGATGAGATATGTTGTCATATACTTTGGGTGGGACAGCCACGTGTTGGTGGGTGGTCCACAAGGATAATCTCTTAGAATGGGGAATGATTGGGACCGCCTTATCAACCAGGTTTTCAAGAAGTAATGCACCTACAAAAATTTTCCCTTATCATGGTGATCAACCTACTCAGCATCATATCCAGTAGTGTGAGAGACTCTGGATAGTAGGACAGGAAGCATTACCACCCTCACTTTGGGTGCATCGGTTTTATTCTACTCTATAAGGTTGCGCACGTGCTTGGTATGTATACGCTGAATTACATCGTGACACTAGCAATTGGAAAACTTTGACTGCAGGGATGATCCAAACTTTTGACTTCTTTTCATCTACACCACCAGTGAACACAACTTTAAGCTTTATCAAGCGCTTAACCATGGGAGATAGTGGGAAAGTGGAAGAACTTATTCAGGAATTATTTGGTGAGACAGAGATAGGGGCATGTTTTGCGGATGAAGAAGATGATATCATATTACTTGAGCGCGCTTCTCTGGAAAAAGATAAGGGGAAGATGGTTTACATAATTGATGAGGAGGAAGTTGAGCACTTGGATGTGGATCATTCACATGGAACACGTGAAGTGTTAGCTAGTGCGGATGTAGATGCGCGCATATCATGAACCTATGAAGACAACAAAGGTCAATATAGGCACAGAAGCTGAACCTAAGGAGGTGATAATTGGGGATTACTAGGTCGAATCAGAGGTAGCAAAGATCATAGAGTTACTTCGAGACTATGAGGACTTATTCCCAAGAGGATACCATGAACTTAAAGGCGTGCATATATCACTTGAGAGAAATGAAGATAAAGCTCAAGGAAGGTGCACCCTGTTAGGAAGTGACCATATCGGATGAATCCCAATTTGCGTGAGAAAGTAAAGGAGGAGATTGACAAGATGTTGAAATCTGGGATCATTCGACCATTGGATGAATCAAAATGGGTCAGTCCTATGGTGATAAGCATAAAAAAGGATGGTAGGATTCAAATTTGTGTTGATTATAGAGAGTTGAATGCAGCATGTGTTACAGATCCCTTTCCTACGCCATTCACGGAGGAAATATTAGGAGTGGTTGGGCACGAGATATATTCATTTACAGATGGGTTTTCAAGGTATCATCAGGTTAGGATTGCCCGGAAGATCAAGAAGACCACCTTCACTCTTGAATGGGGAAGCTTTGCCTATCTTGTGATGCCCTTTGGATTGAAGAATGCACTGCTTTGTATTTTCAGGATAGTGGTACAAGCCTTGAAGGATTTTATTCATAACTTTTACGGTCTATCTTGATGATTGGACCATCTATGGGCTAATTAAGGATCATTGTGACAATCTGCTTAATGTTTGAAAGATGTCGATAGTTGAGTATCTCATTGAACATCAAGAAGTGCATCTTTGCTACTCCCTTTGGCACACTTTTAGGACACATTATCTGCAAGGAAGGGTTGTTGGTTGATCCAGCTAAAGTTGCAGTCATCATAGGCTTGAAAGCACCTGCCAGTCAGCGTGAGTGTGTGGATTTTGGGTCATACAGGGTATTACAGGAAGTTTATAAAAGGGTATGCAAAAGTTTCCATGCCCTTGGAAGAATTTCTCGGGAAAAGGTACATTCTACTGGGGGGAGTCACAGCAGCGCGCGTTTGAGATATTGAAGGAGAAACTTACTATCGCACCTATCTTGCACTTTCCTTCATGGGATAAACCTTTTCATGTTCATGTGGATGCCTCTGGCACAACCATTGGTGTTGTCTTAGCTCAACCAGGAGAAGGTATTGTGGATCATCCCATTTTCTTTGCTAGTAGGAAGTTGACCCTTGCAGAACAAAATTATACCACTACAGAGCGCGAGGCCTTGTCCATGATCTATGCCTTGCACAAATTTCATCAGTATTTGTTGGCTACACCATTTGTGTTTTATACAGATCACATGGCATTAAAGTATTTGGTGAACAAGCCCATTTTACAAGGGTGCATATGCGATGGATACTCTTATTTCAAGAGTTTGACTTTACAGTTGTGGTAAAACTAGGAAAAAGTAATTCTGGACCGGATCACTTGTCTAGAATTCAATCAGGAGAAGAGGCACAAACAATAGAAGAGACCATGCTTGATGCATAGCTGTATAGGTTACAACATGTGCCATCGGAATTGGAGGACATTGTTGTCTTTCTAAGGACTAGTATGGCACCAGAAGGCATGAAAGCTTTAGAGAAGAAGTAACTTGCTATTCACGCGGCACCATTCATGTTAATCAGTGGTGATTTGTACAAGTTAGGTAGAGATGAGGTGTTACGTCATTGTGTATTGGAGCATGAATGAAAGGATATAATGGAAGAAGCACATGGTGGTATTGCAGGTGGCCACTATGCAGGTGATGCAACAGCACATAAGATCCTACTTGCTGGTTTGTGGTGGGAAACATTGTACAAGGATTGTAAAGAGTATTGTAAGACATGTGACCATTGTCAACGTCTCGGTCGACCAGGAAAAAGGGATGAGATGCCTCTATGCCCAATTACAAGTGTAAAACCCTTTGAGAAATGGGCAATTGACTTTGTTGGGCCTATTTCACCAGATCACGCGTAGGACTGGATCATGCTATATCATCACTTGTACAGATTATCTTACCCGATGGGTAGAAGCAGCACCTACTGAAAGGGTATACAGCGGTGGCTGACTGAGCAAAGGTTCTTATGGGAAAATGTTCTTACAAGGTATGGTTGTCCTTTAAGTTTAACAAGTGATAGGGGCACACATTTTTAAATGAGACAATAAGAATTCTTTTAGATGAGTTTATGGTTGCCCACCATAAGACTACACCCTATCACCCTCAGGAAAATGGGACTGCTGAGGCTTTTAACAAGATTTTGAGCCACACATTGACCAAGATTTGTGATGTTGGAAGGAAAGATTGGGATGATAAAGTATCTATTGTTCTTTGGGCTTATAGAACAACATACAAAAGATTGAACAAAGCCACACCTTTTGATTGGTGTTTGGCGTGGAAGTTGTTTCTTCTATAGAATTTATGTTACCTTCTTTACGCATTATGTGCGTTGGAGGTCTAGATGATGAGCAAGCCTTGGAAGAAAGGATTGAGAAGATGGTTCAACTAGATGAGCACCGAGCCATCACACGCTGGAGTCAGAGTCGAAATAGGAGAAAGCGTGCCAAAAGGCATGGCATGATCGACACATCAGGGATAAGAAACTTGCGGTGGGACAAATGGTACTTTTGTATGACTCCAAGTTTTTGCGCCATCTAGGGAAGCTCAAGGTGCATTGGTTGGGGCCATATGTTATCACTCATATACTTGAGTCAGGTGCTTTCCAGTTAGAAACAATTGATGGCACAAGGTTTCTCGGTTACTTTAACGGGAGTAGGTTGAAGCCCTACTATAAATAAGTCTTCTTGGTGTTTGTAATAAGGTAGTATTGCCAGATAAATTAGGTTTCCCTTTCTGCATTTCCTTAATGTGTTTCTTTCATCATCGCTATGCTTTGTCAATTTAGCTCTTGTTTGTGTAATAAGCGCACTTGCTTGCGTGCATGAAGCTAACTACAATATGAAGCATGTTGATGCGCAAAGGACTACACATCCTTTTCATGTGGGGTGGATTGTTGGTGACTCTCAGGTATATGCTGCGAAGATTTCATGTTGCGGGTGTTGAGAAAGAAGGTTGCTAAGGGTAACTGACAAAAGATTGCTTCTCAAGATAAGAAAGGATGAAGATGGATGAGGGAACGTATAACACGAGGTAAGCGGCGGCCATGGTAACTACCAGGAGATGGTGTAGTGATGAGGTACTCGGGTCTTTAGAGCACACTTGAAGAAGAAGAGTCTATATGAAAAAGGGTAAAAGGTGCTAGAAGGTTATAGCATTTGGCGCGAAGAAGGTATACCACATGGAAATGATAAAAATGGGTAATAAATGAGGAGAATTTGGTAGGTGGAGGAGCAATTAATGTAGTGAAAAGTGGAAATCTATATAAGGATGGGATGTGATTTCATTTTTACCCTTGCGACTATGAGAATTCGACAAAGAGCCTACATGTGAAGAGCTAAGTAAAGTGATTCAAGGTACGAAGCAAGCGAACCAGGCGTGCGAAAGATAGATCTATTTATTGGAAGGGCTTGAATCCCCTAGGAAAAGGGTTTGAATGAAGTAGAGTAATAGAATAGAGCTAGGGTGCATGATTTCATGATTGCAAATTAGGGCACGGTTGAATCGAGTAGGGTTTGAAGCAAACTACTAAAAACTTACAACAAAATGGTCTAGAAAACAAAACCCAAAGAGAAGAATGGCACCAAAGAAGAAAGCAGCACCGGTAAAGGAAAAGAAGAAGGTGGTGGTGGAAGAAGAAGAAGAGATGGCCCGGAAAGTAATTTTTTCAGAAATGCAGTACCTTGAGGAAGTTATTGTGGGCTAGGAATGGGATACCCACATACGACAGAGTAAGATAAGTGAATATAATCACGGACCAACCAAAAACCAGAAGAAATTAGATGACTTGCTCACTTCTCGAATGAACAGGTGAACTAAGGATGGCATGCCAATATATGATGATGTCAGGGAAAGGCTACTGAAAGGGAATGGTGTCTACCAGTTGTATGAGCTCCCATACTTTGGAAAGTATGCACCATTGTATAGATGGCTGATGAGCCGAGTCCATGAGGACTTTTTCTATTTTGCAGGATGGAGGGTAAGATTGACACCCATTCTTATTGCCACAGTAACTGGATTAAGGGCAACAGGTGAAGATATTAAGACTAACCTAGCTGACAAAAGTGCCATCTTGGAGACACAAAAAGTGTTGGGCTATCAAAAAGGACCACGCGGAATGGACATTGATAAACTAAAAAATTGTCCAGTAGTACAAGCAGCACACCTAATTACAAAATTGAATGACCAAGAATGTTGGTCACAAGTTAACTCTATGTGGTTGCATGTGGCAAAGCATGTCAGAAGGAACCACTTATAACATTGTCGGCTTCATTGCAGAAAAATAGTAGAGGAAGCACGTGCGAAATAAAATAAGTTTTGGTTGTATCTTACTAAGTTTAGTCTTCATGGAGATTGGGGTACCAGATGGCCCAAAAGAGAATATATGGGAATACCCCATGAATCACAAGTCTCCAGCTGAATGATTCAACAAGTATCTATGCAAGGGGTCAATGACGGATGAGGTGAAGGAGCGAGCAGAGATGTGGTATGATAGGCTCCACGCGGCGTTTGGAGAGGAATGGCGTATACCCAAGGATTTTCCTTCGGTTCTAGGGAAGCAGGTATAGTTTGTAGTCTACCAACATTTCTATATTACATGCTTTCCAATGGTAGATGGGTCATGGAGCCCTGGTGCAAACTACCTTATACATTTCCCATGTAATACTTCCAAGCTTCAGTTCATCGGTTCACCAACACACGGAGGTTAGTGTTTAATGCAAACAAGGTGGACTATGAATACCACACCCTACGGAAGACGTATGGATATCCGGGAGGAAATGCATACAATGAGAATAATATCTCGAGATTTTGAGCATTAAGCTAGAAACACTTGCCATTGTGGATATTGGGGCCACGTGTTGATATATCTCAACTTAAGCCCAAAATGGAGAATAACAAGTATGTGGAAAATGAGTTCGCACTTCTAGGGCCACCAAAGGGGAAGCATACTATGGAGAACATTCGGCACCTAGGCCCTCTGAACCCAAGCAAGATGATGAGGAAGAGGATGAAGAACATGAGGATAGTGGTGGCTTGGTGTGAAGGAGGAAGCAGCCATCTGGCCAAGAGAAGGAGCAGTGCATGACTTCCCGGGAGAAGGAGTTACGGGGAGGAGCGGGGTGACCAAAGGTTTAAGAAGGTATTTAAGCACACAAGGGTGCGAGGAGAAACCCACAAGTGAAGGAGCCGGAGGAGAAGAAAAAAAAAAAAAACTCGAGGCTAAGTGAGGAAACAAGAATCTGAGGAGAAGGCACCTTCATCTCTAGCAGAAGAAGAGCCTCAACACAAGGAGGAGAAAATGGAAGGAGAAGAAGGGGAACAATCAGAGGCTACACAGGACAAGGGTGGGGATACATCTAGTATTCCTAACCTTGATGCAGCCATTCCCAGAGGGCCCAGATCCCATCGAATAGGGGAGGATGCCAAGGCACATACCATGGGGTATGCAGAAGACCCAAAGCTGATTATTCACGCTCGGTTTCAGAGCACCATCGAGTAGAAGGATTTATTCGGATGGGCGCTCATGGATGAGGACAAGGTGACTCTACGCACAAGGAAGCAACTTTCATGGTCTATGCACACACATATGGATGAGAGCTAACTTTGATGTCGGTGAAGAATCATGCACGTCAAGATGATTGAAGAAGGCACCTAAAATGCCCACATGACAATTAAGCCAACGGTGATGTCAGACGAGCAGGTGAGCAATGCTCTGGTAAAGGTATCTTCTGAAGTAGCAAGAAGAAACATTGATAAATCTGCTACCATTAAGGTGCTGACAGAGAAATTGAAAGCCAAGGATGTGGAGATAGCATGCCTAGTACAGGAAAAGGATTTGATCAAGAGAAAATATGACACTTTTGTTAATATGGCGGAGGAAATTGGAGATGATGTCCTCAAAGTATGCCCATTTGGAATCCCAAGTGCCAAAAGAATTTCCTTCTGCAATGCACTATGTAAAGACAATGATAACATTAGTGTTGGAGGATGAAAAGGTGCGTGTATCAACACAGCCCAAGGACCCCGGGAAAAGGTAGAGAAAGCGCAGGCTGCAGTAGCAAGGAAGATTGCTACTTATGAAGGCCTACTGCAAGCCACCCATGATGAACTAAAGAAAGCCGATCATGCGCTAACGATATGCATAACCCCAGATGCGCTTGATCGTGGTGAAAACATTGGAGGAGGAAAATGAAGTACACAAGGCTATGAAGGATGCTACCCTAGGCCACGTTGAATGATTAATCCTGGTGAAGCAAAAGCGTGAGACACTAGCTGCGCACATGCACCACATAAGGAAAGGTTAGAGGAGCTTGGAAAGCTCATTGCTCAAAAGATGGATGTATTGGAGGGTGCGAAACCTCTATGTCAAGCGTAATGCTTGTGATACAAAATGAGCAAGGAAAACTCACTATGGAAGAGCTGCATTCCATCATTGCAGATGTGCCTAAGATGGCAGGAGTGGCGTTAATGGAGTGGGAGAACCTAGAAGTAGATATAAAAGAAGAATATCTAGAGTTCTTCTTCAGGATGAAATGGAGGGGCCTGAGGCTTGAACAGTTTTGTTAGTTGTGTATACCTTATTCAAAATTCTTTATTCAACCATTCTTTATTTATCCATTCTTTGTGTAAGTTTTGGACATCACCATTGTCGGGGAAATAATGAGATTAGTGTGGGGTAATGTTGATAAGAGAAAACACTTAGTTGAACTTGCACCAGAGTCCACATGGAAGAACAACACAGGAGCAAAGGCATGAAGGTATAGGAAGGCATCACGTGCGGAGGTGTAGAGTCAGACTTTTAGGACTTAGCCGATTTTGGAGATCAGGTCTATTCTTAGAGATTGGCGTGTGGAGCACACAAAGCGATGCTGAGACTTGCGTGCCACTCTTCGTGGAGATTTTTAAAGAGTATGTCAAATCACTCTTGCATGGGCATAAGCTAAGGATAGATCCACCACTATAGTTAACTATCAGCGATCTATAGATAGCATACTTGCATGTATGGCTATAGTTGTAAAAGGCACATGGCTTGTTATTAGCATGTGACCTATTTCTGGTAGAGTTAAGTGGTGAAGGGCTAGTTCCCCACCCTATATATATGTAATGAATTACTTAGTAAGAGATATATAGAGACACATGCTTTGAAGGATGAGAGATACATGAGTACATGAGACTGGATAATTGTAACAGATCCATGCACGCATGTCTGGTATTGTATGAAGCTTTTGTACTATTGGTATGATGAATATATAAAGAATATTGGCCAAACAACAGTGTCTGATATGTTTTGTCAATGTATATTATTATTATCATGATGATTTACATTTAAGCGCTTATAGATCTAGTTCAGTATAATGATGAATAGATGGATTAGTTTCTAAAATATATGTTTACTACTTTATCATGCTACCATTCTGCTACAACAACTCTTAAGAGGGACCCGGTACCTTTGCGTGCTTCGGGTGAGCGCTCAGCCTAGGCTGAGTGATGTGCCAGCGTGACTAGGTGTTAACTAAGAATAAACTACACATATATTTGCACTTAAATCTCATATTCTTCTTTGACAATTGGCATCTTCTACAATTGCATGTCCTAGAAGAAATCACATCTTCTACAACCAAAAACTATAAGTTTTTTTAATCAATTGCATGTACTAGATTGCTACAAACTGTAAGTTTTTTTAATCAATTGCATGTCCTAGATGTAATCACATATTATTTTTCGGAAATTGCATGTCATAGATGCAATCACATCTTGTACAACTGTAAGTTTTTTTATCTTCTTCGACAATTGCTTGTCCTAGATGTAATTGCATCTTCTGCAGAATTGCAATTTTTTTAAAATCAATTGCATGTCCTAGATGCAATCTACAACTGTAATTTTTTATCTTCTTTGACATTTGCATGTCCTAGTTTTTAATCAATGGCATTGAATCACATCTTCTACAATTGCATGTCCTAGATACAATCACATCTTCTACAAATGTATTTTTTTAAATCAATTGCATTAAATCACATCTTCTTCTTCGACATTTGACATCTTCTAAAATTATTTGTCCTAGATTTTTAATCAATTGCATTAAATCACATCTTCTAGAATTGTATGTCCTAGATGCAATCACATCTTCTACTAATGATTTTTTTAATCAATTACATTGAATCGTATCTTCTTCTTCGACAATTGATATCTTCTATAATTGCATGTCCTATATTTTTAATCAATTGCATTGAATTGTATATTCTACAATTGCATGTCCTAGATGCAATCATATCTTCTACAAGCTGTAACTTTTTTTAACAATTGGAATCTTATACAATTGCATGTCTAAGATGCAATGTATCTTCTACTATTGTAAGTTTTTTTCAATCAATTGCATTGAATTACATGTCCTAGATTGTTAATCAATTGCATTGAATCAAATCTTCTACAATTGCATGTTCTATATGCAATCACATCTTCTACAATTGAAAGTTTTTTTAATCAATTCTATTCAATCACATCTTCTTCTTGACAATTGGTATCTTCTACAATTGCATGACCTATATTTTTAATCAATTGTATTGAATTTAATCTTCTTCTTTGAAAATTGGCATCTTCTACAATTACATGTCCTATATTTTTAATCAATTACATTGAATCACATCTTCTACAATTGCATGTCCTAGATGCAATCACATCTTTTCCAACTGTATGTTTTTTTAATCAATTACATTAAATCACATGAAGTGTTTTACCAAGCACATTGGTTTTATGTTTTGGTGAGGTTAAAAATTGCATTGAATTGCATATTCTACAATTTCATGTCCTAAATGCAATCAAATATTCTACAACCGTAAGTTTCTTTAATTAATTACATTGAATCATATCTTCTACAATTGCATGTCCTAGATGAAGTTTTTAATCAATTGCATTGAATCACATCTTCTTATTTGACACTTTGTATCTTCTACAATCACATGTCCTACATTTTTAATTAATTGCATTGAATCACATCTTCTACAATTTCATGTCCTAGATGAAATTGCATCTTCTACAACTATAATTTGTCTTAACAATTGACATCTTCTACAATTGCATGTCCTATATTTTTAATCTATAATTGCGGGTAAGTGCACCAAGTTGGGGGGGCCAAAAGGGGGTCTTAAGTGGACACATTTTCTGAAAAAAAAAAAAACTTCAACTTGTACTAGTTTTCAAAATATTTACACTCAAAATTGGAAGATGTTGTAGAAATATGAATCATAGCATTTTGAGTCTATTTTCTAAGCTACTAAATTTTATTGAAAACGGATAAGTTTAAGTGGGTCAAACAACTAAAATACTAACGAGATGCTCTTGTTTTGTTAAAAAACATAATAGAGTGACTTTTGTGCCCCCACCATTTTTGAGCACCATTTAGTATTTTTGAAAACCCTTTAGTAGAAAGATAGCTAGCAGAGCATCTAGTTTGGGTTGCATTTTTTTAGATTTTTATAGCGAATATTTTTTTATTTATGATTTTTCTAGTACGAAATTTTATTTTTGAAAAATAACAGAGCTCAAATAACCGTGCCCCCTAACTACCTCAAAAATATCAAAAATTAGTTTTTTTTTTTAATATGTATAGAATTATGCCTAGTTTGGGCTAGTATAATTTTTAAAATTTCAATCACCAAAAAAAAATACACCATGAGAGATAGACATATTTACACTTCAAAAATAGCTATAAAAATGCATAGAAAATAAATAATATAGAAACCTTATATTAGTTAGAAAATTTGAAAAATTATATTTTTAGAAAGAAGAAACTCTGCTCTATGTCATGTCGTAGTATAATTTTTAAAAAATGGATTGATTGTTTTATTTTGATTTATCATAGATGAAGTGGCATTTTACATTTTCTTACAAAAACACGTTGTTTGTTGTATTTGTATTGGTCCATGCCTCGGGCTTAGGGATCAGGCCGATCCCAAGCCTTGAGGCATGGCTTGGAAAATGATAAAATACAAAACACGTACGTGTATTTCTTTGTTTATATATTTTGGCCCCCAATGTCCCTTTCATCTCTTTCACGGGAATTCTCCAAACATTATGTTTTTTCCAATTTTCTCTACATTCTTGCACGATGTTTTAGTAGTTCATTTTGTACCCTACCCCACTAGTTGATTTTTTATAATCATGGACGATAAACGTCGAGCTAAGGACAAGAGGAAATTTAAGAACAAGACATCGAAGTAATTGGAAGAGAAGAGAATAAAGAAATTGAAGAGAATGAAAAACTTCGAGCGGGGGCAAGGTACATCCACTATATCAAGTGTAGCTAATGTATTAGAAAATGAGGATGAAATACATAATGAAAATGTAGAGAATAATGATTTTGTAATGAATAATGATTTTTCAATGAATAATGATATTGAATTGAATGATAATGTTGGTATGGATGAAGAAATTGATATGAATCCAATTGTTGAACCCTTACCTAAGAATCCAAATGTTAACCCTAAAATTTGTATGAAAACACTGAATGAAGAAAGTAACCTTGTAAATGAATCTTCACCTCTAAGAACACCTCCTTCCATTTTTTGAAGAAAACCAATTCACTTAATTAAAATTGATGAAAACATTATAAAACCAATGCCTAACAAAATGTTTGAAAGAAATGCGAGAAGAAAAGCTAGTGGAATTTGGGATAATTACTTTGAGAATTTAAATGACACACAAAGATGTCAATTATTTGTTACATTGATGAAATTAATTAAGATGAGACCTATAATGAAGACTCATGGGGTTAAGAACATCTAATGTTGTTGATCAAAATGCGTCGATTGTTGAAAACATACATAAAGCATACCAAACTGTAGGTGGAAAAAGACACACTAAAGATAGTAATGCTACACGTGTGCACTTACTAATTGTATAGTAAGTGATAAAAAATTAATAAATGCTTGATTAGGAAAACAAGCAAGTGCTTTGAAGCTAAACATAAAAATAATGAAAGAAATAGAGAGACGTAAACGTCTTGAGTCGATCAATAACACCGACTATTGGGATTTATATAGAAGACTTCCACGAAAAGACAAGAATACATCTGATATTCTAAAAGAATTAATTGTAAAATTTTGGAATGAGAACACAAGGGTGTCACCGAATAGAAGAGATACAGTAAAAAGAAGAATAGGTTCTCGTAATCATGAATTGTGTGCAAAAAATTTCTTAGATATGACTCAAACATAATTGTTCTCTAAGTTTAAGAATGAAAATCCATAAATTAACATTAGCTAAAGATTCTTTGAAATGAGAAAACCCTTTTATGTGAAAATCAATCACTCACGTAGCACTTTTTATTACGAAGCATCATGTTTAATTTTCAATGCATTATGATGTTTTTTGTCAAATACGTAGTGTTTTGCATACGACATCATGTTGGAAGAGTGTGGATTAAATGTCCCACAAAAATCTTCAAGGCAATTTATTCGACAATATTTTGTGAAAAATCAACAAGACAATTTTTTTTATAACAAAGCATGTTTGGATGGAATGTGTAATGTATGCGGTGGCTTGCCAAATATGAAAAGTTATATCCATGAGGAGATTACATATTCAATAGGAAAAGAATTGTTTTATTTCACCAAATATAAATCGGTGGCATATTAATTAAAAGATAGAAAAAATTCTAAGAGGTGTGAGCTTGTTAGAAAATAATTACTCGTATCAAAATATATGGTCAAATTCATAGAGAAAATGTTTTATGAGTATGCAAGGAACACACATAGAGCTCGATGGTTGGATGAAAAATTCAATTTAAACAAGGAAACATTCCCACTTGGTACTATTGTTTCAGTAGTTGACTTCACAGAAGAAATTACACATTACAGACCACAAATGGAGGTTCAAGATCAATATTATAACTCGGTGCAAGTTTCTATTTTCATGCATATAGCATTCATGCACTCTCCAAAAGCACTAAGCAAGATCAAAAATATTAAGAGAGTGTCATTTCTACATCGGTGATGATCGGACACATTCTATTGAATATGTACAAGGGTGTTTCCAGGTGTTTTATGTGAACTTGAATGAGAGGAACATTAGTTTCAATCAACATTACATTTGGTCGTCATAACCGCACATCACAATTCAAGAATGCATGGATGTTTTATTGGCTAAGCAGGATGCACAAAGAAACAAATGTATAACATATCTGGAGTTTTACTGAGGCAGGGCATGGAAAAGGAGAGCATGATGGTGTAGGAGCATGTGTGAAAAGAGCACTTGCAAGAGAAGAGTTAAAGTTTAAGGATGATGCTAAATTTACGAGATGTAAAAACATTGTTGATTGGTGTGTTAAGAATATGGGTCATGAATCTCAAGAGATATCAATGGTTCATATATATTTATGGTTGATAGAGGAATAACATCTAGAAAACTTTGAAGATTGTATGACAGTTGCAGGATCAAGTGATATGCACTCATTCCATAGTTTAGATGCAAATTCTTGGACTATTTATACTAGGTGCATGACATGTTTTTGTATATCATGCATTGATTTTGTGTGGAATGAATGTGAGTCACAATAATGGGTGGATGAATGGACTTGTAGACCTCTAATTCCACTCGACACACATCAAGTTCCATTAGCATTACAACTTGTAGGGTCTTTAGATCAAATGACAACATCACCTGACTTTGACCAAGTCTTTGATTTAGTGCAACAAGGTACATACATATATTTACATGCCATGTTTTAGATTTATAAATTATTAAATGGTCAACTCTTAACATATTTTTAAATTAATCGAAACAGTTTTACTTTGTGATACACAGGGCACATTTTTGATTATTGTGACGGAATTTAACGTAGAGGTAATGGACTACTTCTTGTCTCATTGTGTAGAGGGAATTTTTTTGACTTCCACAATCATTGATGGTGAAGACCTTGAGTATCCCACTTTGGATCGGTGGTAGTCACTGGAACTTGGATTGACGACATCCTATCAAAAAATCAAACATTTGGTTGTTTGAAGACTATGAAGTACATCGGAAGATACTTCACTATTCACATTTGGTCCTTGCAAAAAATATTAAATTGATCAAATATCAAGGTCGGCCATCAAACAAGAATTTGTGGAAGGTTCGTGAATCAGATCATGAAGCAATTCTTTCTACTGTCAAGAATAGAGTTGATCCTTGTGGTTTATGAATTTAATTTGAATATTTACTTAAATGATTTTATTTAAATTTTATATGATTTAAAATTCTATTTAATTGCTTACTAACATGTTTATGTAGGTTAGTGGTGCCAAAAAATCTTCCACCTTCACGTGGTTGGCACTGTCAATAGAGAATTTATTATTCTCGAAGCTAAGTGAAGCTAAGAGAAATTAAATATTAGAAAGGAACAAAAAACATAAATTCTCATTTCACCACCTATATTGTATGAACCACCTATATTAATTAGGTGATTGGCAATGGAAAACCTTACATTGACTTAGACTACAATATTTTCTACATTTGCAAATAGTAGGAAAACGAGAGAATCGATTGGAGATGGAGAAAACCACAAGAGGATTTTGTAGAGGGCCACGACATAGAGGTATCGTATCGACGATACGTCTCTAGGTGCCACTGAGTCGATAAATCACCCATAGAAGATATAACATGTTTTGGCCTCAAGGATCTTAAGTGACTACACCTAGGCGAGGTAGCCCAAAATAACGGGTAGCATAGGGAACCAAAACAAAGCCTCCACTAGTGTTCACTTGGCCACCACGACATTGGCATAGTTGGTTCGGTTCCACGAGCTTCCATTTGCAAACTAGAGCATCGACAGAATTCGTCTGATGACTCGGCTGTAGTATTTCACGCGTTTGCAAATAGTATGACAACAAGAGAACCTAATGGAGATGGATAAAACTATGAGAGAATTTCATGAGAGGCCCCAACATGGAGGTCTTGGATCGACAAGATATCTCTAGGTGCCATAGAGTCTAAGAAATCACCCGTTGAAGATATAACATGTTTTGGCCTCAGGGCTCTTAAGGGACTACGCCGGACGAGGTAGCCCAAAAGCACGGGTAGCATAGGGAACAGAAATTAAGCCTCCACTAGCATTCACCTAGCCACCCCAACATTTGGCATAGTTGGTTCGGTCCCACGAGCTTGTTTGCAAACTATAGCATCCGGAATCCGTGCACAATCGACTCGGACTACAATATTTTATGCATTTGCAAACAATAGGACATCGAGAGAACCGAATGGAGATGGAGAAAAACGTGAGAGGATTTCATAGAGGGCCCCAATATGGAGGTCTCGGATCTTAAAATACGTCTCTAGGTGCTTTGGAGTCCGAGAAATCACCCGTTTGATAAGACATATATATTTCCTACTCATCAAAATCTATCCCTCTCTTGGCCTTACTCGAAGAAGGCCCTCCCTTAGATGAAGATGTAGATCTATGAGATGAATTTGGATCATCCAAGCCCATGCTTTGATTCCTCTTCCACTTTGAATACTTGCCTCTAGATGAGTGTGTAAATGTAAACAATGTTTTTTTGTCAAAACTTAATTTATATATGTTTTCAACATGTATTTAAGACCATGCTAGAATGAAAGTATTTACATAAATACACAAACTTACCGAAGTTGTCGACCATGCCAAATTTGCATCTCACGCTCGGATGAGTCATCGGGAGCTCTGCCGGATGAACGTGGAGTGCGAAGACGACGAGATGGAGGAGTCCATGCCCTCGAAGTCAAAATGGAGGGGGTTGAAGTTCCCTACATACACATAAGATCGAGAAAATATAACATCATTATTAGTGAAAATAGAAATAAGTACATGTATGTACATAATGACAATATTTTAACTAATTTTAGGTAAATGCAACAAGTTTGGGGACAATTAAGTGTACATCAAATCCTAAATTTTACATCAAAAACAACAAAACATCAAATTTAGTCTTCTATGGACTTGAACCATGCCGGAAAGTCAACAATATGTCATAAAAATGGTACCATCGCGTAGGGGAGACTATTAGATTTGTAGAAATATTTATTTTAAAGTGAATAGAATAAGATAAATATCGAGTTTATAATTTTTTACTAATAGTAGGTCTCGTAAGACACTTTTTCATGTGAATGTTTATGTCTACGTTTAAGATCTGCAAATTTTGTTTCACTTATTAGAATGTGATAAAAATTATACCATCCCAACCATGGTGAAGTTATATACATGTTCAAAAATTTTTTTATTTGATTTCAATATTTTTTGATGAAGTTATGGCAGACAAACGGAAAGTGCTCTGTTTTCTTTATGTTTTCATACCACTTTCATGGAAAAAATCATTAAAAAAAAATATTTCTCAAAAAAATACAAAATAAAATCTATCCCAAGATAGATAGTGGAATATAACATATTACTAAAGGAATAAAATATATATCAATTTTTGACCATCCAAATCGCGTGCAAGCGGACTATAATCTTATAGGTGTTTTAAAAAAAAATCAAGTCATTGAATTTTGAGTGTTTAATATAGCTAAAATTTTCCATTTAAAAAAAAATTAGTAGTTTAAAAACTAGATTATGGATGCTACGATTCATATTGATATAATTTTTTTAATTTTGAGTGTATGCATTGCTAATAATCCCTACAAGTTGATATTATGTTGTTATTTGCAATATGACATCCACTTATGAACCCTTTTGTCCCCCAACTTGCTGCATTTACCCTTTATCAATATAGAACTATTGTTTTTACTCCGCCACACCTGTGAATCAAATGAACATGGCTACTACCTTTCATAGGTAACTCCTACATATACACAATGAAGGACATTATTAACATAATTTAATAATTCTACAATGAAAGACATTCCTAACATGTAATTTAACATAATATGAGTTACACGAGAAATTTAACAAAATTTACGTGTTGTTTGATTACCTTAGTGACTTGGTGTGCGTAGATGAAATCGCAGTGTGGCAACACCTTTATCTACTTGTCGCAGAGATGGTGGGGTGTCTAGTGAAGTCAACATCTTTATCAAACATGTATCACGTGAGTTAGATGGACATACAAGAACATACATATATTTGACTTCAAAAGTAATATATATATGTATGTATGTATGTGAAAAATTTACATAATTAACATTCTAAATTACCTCTATGAATGTATGTGTATGCATGGTGCTCGGTGCCTATGGTCGGGATGAAGATGTGTCTCCATGTGCTTGTAATATCAATGCATATATATGTACAAATACAATTATTTCAAAAATTCAACATATATAAGTAAATCAAGTACTCCAAAATTTTTGTAACACACGTAACAAAACAAAAAAAATTTACCAGCGAAGGTGATGCTGATGAATGTAATCTAAATGTCTTACTCAAAAGGACATCGACATAGTGACATTATCATGTGCACCCCTAGCACCAGTGTGTACCAAAAGCGTATGAATGAAATTATCATCCTCCTCGGGCCCCAAACATATGCTACCACATGACGAGAAAATATGTGGCCTCATGCTATTACTCCCTGAGGGAATACTCTATGTACCTCTGTGAGCAATTGGCTTAGAAATCTCCCTCGTATGTCGAACAAGGGTCACAAATAGCCCCTGAAGCACGTGGAGTGTATAAATCTCTATTGTCTCCTTCACTACTTGAGGGACAATCTTTGGGTGAGGGGGCTTCTATGCGCGGAATCTACCTACTAAATAGGTGCACATTGTGCACACAGGTCGATCTGTCTGCAGATCCTTTTCCTTGGCCTTGAAAATCTTAGAAATCAAAATAATTTGGGATCTCGCTGAGGATAAACTCACAATAGAGTTTCCTCAGAAAGTATAGTGGTACCTCGTTGTTATTACAAGGTGGAAAATCAAACACAATCCACCATCGGTCCCAAAAATATTTTTAATCAAATTATTATTGCACTAATGGATGGGAAACCGTTTACATGACAACGAAACAGGAAAATTAGTGCGAGGGTCAGTGAATAAGGCGCATATGAGGTTTTTTGAAATTTCTTTTTTCTTTACATCCACATATGATATTTTTTTGGAATAATAAACCCTCTAACCCTCTCTGTAAGTTGTCCAATGATCAATTTTCCCCATTGTTGCATCAACTTGAACAAGTAATGCCTCGAATGTGTTTGCGAGAGAGCGCGGTGGGGGTTTATAGATTGTGAATCCCTCATTGTTTTGATTAAATCCTCAATTTTAATTTTTTTTTCAACTATGTGGGTCATTAAATCTTTTTGACTACCTGGGGATGTTGAGCAATTGTGGGAATGCCGGGAGGGATGACAGAATAAGTAGGTTTTGGTTGTGGTTGATTCCTCGACCTCTAATCAACAATAAAAAATATGTATTCAATTCAAATTTTAATCTATAATTATCATATTTCAATGTAATTTTGAGAAAATAATTGTGCTTACCTCTTCTCCGTGGTGCCATCGTCGATTCAGATCTTCCCGATGATCCAAAAATGATCCTTTGAGCTTGAGATCCAGCTGAATGAAAAAACATGAGGGCACGGTTAAGCTCTGAAACTCACATTTGAGGGAGATAAAATGATAGAGGCTCGGGCATCTTTTTTTTCTTTATAGTAGGCATAACGCGTACATGTTATGTAACATGTACGCGTTATGCCTCGGTAAATCCCAAACTTGACAATTTAAAATGCGATCACGTTATAATAAAACGCATACACGTTTTACTTTTTTTTCGAGTTTTTGTCCACTTTTTGGCCCCCCAACTTCATGCACTTACCCTTGCATGTCCTAGATTTTTAATCAATTGCATGTCCTAGATGCAATTACATCTTCTACAATTGTAAGTTTTTTAAAACAATTCCATGTCCTATATTTTTTAATCTAGGATTGCATTTCCTAGATGCAATCACATCTTCTATAATTGTAATTTTTTTATTATTGACAATTGGCATCTTCTACAACCTTGTAAGTTTTTATTATCAACAATTGGCATCTTCTACAATTGCATGTCCTAGATTGCTACAACTATAAGTTTTTTGTCAATTACATGTTCTAGAATCACATCTTTTACAATTGCATGTCCTACATTTCTACAAATGTAATTTTTTTAATCAATTGCATGTCCTAGAATCACATCATATACAATTGCATGTCCTAGATTTCTACAACTGTAATTTTTTTTTATCAATTGCAGTCTTATATTTCTACAACTATAAGTTTTTAATCAATTACATGTCCTAGAATCACATCTTCTATAATTGAATGTCCTAGATGAAATCACATTTTCTCTTTTGTAAGTTTTTTTAAACAATTAGAATCTTCTATTTTTGCATGTCCTAGATTTTTAATCAATTGAATTGAATCACATCTTTTACAATTTCATGTCTTAGATGAAATCACATTTTCTAAAACTATAATTTTTTTATTATCAATGATTGGAATCTTCTAAAATTACATGACATCTTCTAAAATTACATGTCCTAGATTTTTAATCAATTGCATTGAATCACATCTTCTATAGTTGCATGTCCTAGATGCAATCACATCTTTGGATATTCTACGGTTTCATGTCCTTAATAAAATCATGTCTTCTACAACTTTGTAAGTGTTTTTAAATCAACAATTGACATCTTATACATTTGCATGTCCAAAATGCGATAACATCTTCTACAATCTGTAATTTTTATTATCAACAATTGACATCTTCTACAATTACATGTCTTAGAATCGCAATTGCATCTTCTACAATTGTGCATGTCCTAGAGTTCTACAACCGTAAGTTTTATCAAATTGTATATGTCCGGCATGTCCTAGAATCACATCTTGCATGATAATTGCATCTTCTACAACCTTAAGCTTTTTTTTTTCAACAATTGACATCTTCTACAATTGTATGTCCTAGAATCTCATCTTCTACAATTGCATGTCCTAGAATCACAATTTCATGTTCTAAAAATATGCATGTCTTATATTTCTACAACTATAACTTTTATCAAATTACATTTCTTTCATGTCTTAGAATCACATCTTTGAAAACTGTAAGATTTTTTTAATCAACAATTGGCATATTCTACAATTGCAAGTCCTAGAATCACATCTTCTACAATTGCATGTCCCAGATTTTCTACAACCGTAAGATTTATCAAATTACATGTCTTACATGTCCTAGAATTGCATATCCTAGGTTTCTACAACTGTAAGTTTTATCAAATCACATGCCTCTTCTACGATTGCATGTCCTAGATTTCTACAACTATATTTTTATCAAATTGCATGTCTTGCATGTCCTAGAATTGCATGTCATAGATTTATACAATTGTAAGTTTTATCGGATTGCATGTCTTGCATGTCCTAGAATTTCATCTTCTACAATTACATGTCCTAGATTTCTACAAGCGTAAGTTTTATCAAATTAAATGTCTTGCATGTTCTAGAATTATGTCCTATATTTCTACAATTGTAAGTTTATCAAATTACATGTTTTGCATGTCATATAATCACATCTTCTACAATTTCATGTCCATATTTCTATAATCGTAAGTTTTATCAAATTGCATGTCTTACATGTCCTAGATTTCTACAACGGTGAGTTTTATCAAATTGCATGTCCTAGATTTTTACAACTATAATTTTTATCAAATTACATGTTTTGCATGTCCTAGAATCAAATCTTCTACAATTCCATGTCATAGATTTCCACCACTTTAATTTTTATTAAATTTCATGTCTTACATGTCATAGAATTCTACAACTGTAAGTTTTATCAAATTGCATGTCTTGCATGTCCTAGATAGAAATCAAATCTTCTACAAGTATTTATCAAATTACATGTCTTACATGTCCTAGAAAGAAATCACATATTCTATAATTATTTATCAAATTGCATGTCTTGTATGTCCTAGATTTCTTCAACTGTAAGTTTTTATCAAATTGCATGTCATAAATAGAAATCACATCTTCTACAATTACTACAACTGTAAGTTTGTCTTGCATGTCCTAGATTTCTACAACTATAATTTTTATCAAATTACATGTCTTGGATGTCCTACAACTATAAGTTTTAATTGACAATCGTAAGTTTTATCAAATTGCATGTCTTGCATGTCATATAATTGTAAGTTTCTTTGACATACAAGACATGTCTTGTATGTCCTAGATTTATTCAAATGTATTTTTTTAATCAAATTTCATGTCTTGCATGTCCTAGATAGAAATAACACCTTCTACAATTTTAAGTTTTTCTTGCATGTTTGTTGGTGATAAAAATTTTTGATAGGTAATATTGGTGGATTTCTACCAATGCTATGGGACTAGGTCCCTCTTCTTGAATGGGGCAGCTCTATTATTATATGTGAAACAAAAAGTAAATATGCTATTATCCTAGAGGTCGGGATCCAACAAACATACTCCACTACACCTATGGAAAATGCTTACAATCTTGTGCAAGGGAGGAATTTTCTAGGTAGGTGGGGAAACAAGAGTGAGAAATTAGGAGAGGGATTAATATTGCAAGTAGGAAAACTCATATTATTGTAAATATTAATCATAACATATTAACACACACAATTTGAGAAGAATAACAACTTCGCTAATAATATCAAGACAAGATAAAACCATGAACACAAAGTTTCACTTATTCACTCATCCAAAAAGTAGAAACTCTTTTCTTTATTGACATTCTCACAAATTTTTACAATGCAAGGGAAAGAGGAAAACATGTAGAGAGAAATAGAAGAACTTGCTATCTTTTTCTTATTCTTGGTAGTTATCTACTTAGAACTTACAAAATTGATAACCCTTTAGAATGGGGGAGTCATTACAATATATAGACTTCAAGAAGGCTCTTCACCTACCCCCGACATCACTTTTCATTTGTCCTTTACAACATTCGACTCTTTGTATTCTTAGGAATGAACTTGTTGTTTCACCGGATTCTTAGCAAATTAATGAAACAAATAAGGGTAGTAGGCTAAGGAGGAATACCTATTTGTAATGTCGGTTGAAGGTTGTGCACGCATTCTGATTTCTTGATCCAAGTTGATTGCGAGAGCTCTCTTTTGGCTAGGAGGAACTACCTATAAATGCAAAACAATACCACCAAATAGATTTAAACAAAACAATGAGTGGAATTCCTAGCAGAAGCTAGATTCAGGAAGCATGATACTTCCTAAATAGGCTATCAATCCACTTTTATATAACAATATTAATGCTAGTTAAATCATACATGAAGTAAATATCTTATTGGAATTGAAACAATTTAGGTATCTCATACAAAACAATAAGAAAGGTCATTCAAAAGGTTGTTTAAGGTCAAAACGGGAGGGTTGACTAGATGGTGTTGAGTCAGGTCTGGTAAGGATTAGAAATGGTTTTGGGCTATTGGGAAGTGGGTATCAACTTGTTGGTCTGATCTATATTGATAGACATCGAATCGGTGTCAATTGATTGACCGATGCTAGTTAGGCGAGTGACAGATGTCGGTTGGCTAACCGGTGTCGGTAGGGGCAATTAGTAGAAAGTTGTTAAAATTGGTTTTTCAGACTCCCTGTGATTGCATAGAGGTTGGAAATGGTGAGAGTGGGGTCGTAAAATGGTTCTGAGGACTCATGAGATGATTAGGAGAGGGTGAAAATGGGTGAAAATTCCGTATGATCAGGTGATGGGTTGATGGGAGGAAGGAAGTATATGGGTGTGGAGAGAAATAGACTACGAAGATGAATAAATAAATCTACACAAGGAAACTAGAGATTCAATGTAGAGATGTTGAATACTTACTAGGAAAGTAGATTTGAGAACATAGGTGATGAAGATGGTGGCAATAAAAATCCAAAGAGAAGAGTCATTCTATTCATGTTGCGGTAGTTCAAACCTCCATGCTTCTCTATTGTGAATCTGTGATCGTGAAGGGAATGATGATCAATGTTGGTAGTGCTCTGGCGTGTCTTCTTATGCTTGAGTGCTAAAGAAATTTGAGTACTCCAAGTATCTGGAAGAAATGAGATTCTGAAAGAATTGACCAACCTGGGTAAAGGCTTTTGGAAACTTATTTAACCTAACCGCAAAGGATAGGTGATTGGCATCAGTTGAGATATAACCAATGTCAGTCAAGGCAGGAATATCTAGGTTGGCCAAAAATAGCCAAATTGTGGTTATTTTTGGCGTGATCTCCAACCTTATGTTGAGTCTTAAGTGATAGATCCTGGAAAGATAAGTGGGAGTCCTTTTAGGTTTGTTAATATGATTTAAGTCTAAGTTTTAGACTAAGTCCTAGTTAGTTAGGATAGGTTTAGACTCGATCTTAGGTCATTGAGTGAGGTGGCTAGGTGAGGTGGTTAAGTGAGGGAATTTAATTAAGATAATTAATTTAATTAACATGTGCACTATGGGATATGAATGGGTAGGATATGGTTAATTTAATTAACGGGTTTAAAGGGGAGTATGACCCAATTTTGGTGTATACACTTATGTCCCCTTTTTATTAATTGAGGGTGACTTATTACAATATCAACTATAGTCACATTTAAATGAATAGGAAAAAAATGAATAAGACAAAATGAAAAGTGCACCCCAATGAAGAAATAGAACATGAAGGAGGAGAGGGAGGGGGAGTGAAGAGATAAAAGAAGAGAGATAAATAATCATATGAAGATACTTACCTTGTTGACTCTGCTTCACACTCTGATGGATCCTTACTAAGGTCAACTGGAAAAATCTCCACTCCTTTGAATTATTTGCTATATCGGGCCCTTTGTAGGTGTAAATTTCTTGACCTAAAACATTCTCCAATGCCATCTCCAATGCCATCTCCACTTCTTTGATTGGAAGAGATGGGGAAACATTCGAGATCCATGAAATTTTGAATGTATAAGGTGAGTGTTCATACATGACCCTCCAACTAATAAATTATATTCTTGTACTCTTTATTCCTTGTGATAAGGTGAGTGGAAGAATCCTTGAAAAAATGTGCACCTCCCTCATGAGTTGTTGGGCCTAGAGAAATGGTTCTCATCTTGTAGTCAATTGAGGTCATTTATTTAATGGTCTTGATCACATCTGATGGACTTCTTCCACATATTGGTTACCCAAAGTACCGTTGAAGAAGCATGAAGCTACTTGAGTGATCTTTCTCTTCTTTCCTTTGAACATTGATGTTATCGCCGAGAAGTCGTGGAATATCACCTATTGAACTATACAGATTATTTTGTGATAATTTATTATACCCAAGGAAATATCTCGTGCTGCTCTCATGCTCAAAAATCTGACATGATTGTAGTCTCTTTTTTTATTATGATAAGGAACATATCAGAGGAGGGGCTAGTGTGGCAGCGGAGGGTGAGAGGCTTTGTGACTACCGAGGACTAAAATTTGAACTAGATCAATTTCCCCTAGCTCCACCTCCAGCATAGGATCATCTCTTGTTCTTATATTTTTTTACAACCTTTTGTAGTAAGGAGATTCCGATTCCATTGCCTTCCATTTCGAACATTATTCGAGAGGGATTCTGCTAGAATTTTCTCTATGACCCTTGAAGAGGAATGATGGGATGCTTGCCTTTAGAAAGTAGGGAAATTTCCTAATGAAATGAGGGCATCTCTCTGATTTTTTAACTACTCTCTTGATCTTTTAATAACAGCCTTAGTCCACTCATTTATATCTGCTGATTCGTATATGCTCCATATCACCTATGGAAGGAAGAGGCCTTTATCACTTGATATTTTAGGTCATACATCTATGTGCCATCATCTTGGATGCCTTCCTTATACCAATCAAACTTGAATATTTTCGTTTTCCCAATAGTCATTCTTGTATGATCTCATTCTCTCGACTTCGAAATCATCCGCACAATTCATCCAAGTAGTCTTAAACCTATGGAACGTGATGCAAGTCAGGGAGGTGAAAAGTTTTTGGATCACTTTGGATATCGAATTCTGCTCTTGGGGTGTATGATGGTGAGTATGAATAAGTCCATCCAATCATGGATATTTTTGTGCTTTCTTCTCTCGTTAGCCAACTTAGGAGGATGATTGCATCTAAGAAGCCCTTGTGAAATTCAATGGGAGAGGGACTTTGGCATACATGATGGCTTTCTACCCTACTTAAACCACAAACCTAGTGTGAGGCGCTAGAGGTAGGAATTTTCTTATACCATTCACATGACGTAAAATATTTTTTAATGGAGGCCATGTTGCTTGATTATAATTTTCCTATATTGAGAAATTGCCTTGGGAGTGAGTACCACCAGAACTAAATTATCTTCACTCTTATGGTTTGGTCATTCGTCTCATAATGGTGGGAGAATTCCTATACCAAATTAGATATTTTAATGGATACAAGATGAAAACCTATTACATATAACCCACTTGTATATACTTTATCTTACACAAGTTCTATGGGTCCACCTAGCATCCTGTCTTTGAGGTCTTCTAGATCCATATGGGTAATATCACCCAAAACTAAGTATTCGGATGATGAGCCAAAATGGGTTTGAGACAAGAAAACTTGAACTTCATGCTTGATGATGGCACCTTTCTGCACTTGAAATGAAGACTTACTATTTTTAGAAAAATGCCTTTTTTTCCCATTTTTGCTTTGCACATCCTAGTTTGTCATCTCTGTTATTTTTTAGGGCACTATTATGAGAGGATATGATTTTTCTGGAAGGTTGTAATTCATAGTAAGTGAGTGTATCACAAAATTACTATTTTTATAAAGTGACCTTCCACACCTCGGATTGTGACAAAAACAACATCACCGGGATAATTTTTTTCTTCTGGGTCTCGGGTACAAAATTTTAGCCCAATCCGACCACTAAAATTATGGAAAATAAAAAAAAAAAGCAAGGCACAAAGCTAGGTTTTTCTTCCATTAAAAATATAGGTGATGCATGATTTTACATGCATATGTATCTTGAAGGCACTTGGAAAAGAGGAAGATTGCAAAAAATTCATCCGATCCGATTATCGGATTGAGAGATAGGAATTTTTATTGTTCCAGTATGAATTCATTTAGACAAAAACAAATGATCGTGGAGTCTAGATAAAATTCAGAATTCATGGGTATTTTTGGCTGAGATCATGTGGGCATGGATAAAAAATATAAATAAGATGAATGGAAGATATATTTTTAGAAACAATTCGACAACATATCTAGGGTTTTGCATGTACATGGAGGAGAGAGCAATGGAAGCTTGAAAAATTCTAACTTCTAGTTTTTTAACACTTCATGGGGTGGGGAACACTTTTTTCCCCATTTTCCCCTTGGGATGGGATGGAAGGGACAAAACAATTCACCCTAGCCTCATGATGATAAGTGGCGGTCATTGATTTCCAGACGGATGAGGGGGGAAACTAGCATTTTAGAAGTTTGGGGTTGAGACTAGGTCATATGGGAAACTCATGCAAGAGCAGGGGCACATTTTTGTGTCCCCATTGTCCCCTTTGGATGGGATGTATGGGAAAAAAATTCCACCATTGTCAGGTGTTGACAAGTGGCACTTTGAGGTTTTGTGAGGTGGGGGCTAGAAAAATAGGAAAAGGGGCTTAACTGGAAACATTTGGATTCACCAAGGTCATGTGATGGGTCCAATGGCTTTACTTGGCATGGGGAACATTTTTTTCCACATTTTCCCCTTGGGATGGGATGGAAGGGAAAAAAATGTGCCTCACCTCATGTTGACATGTGGCACTTGAGAAAATGGTTAAGTATGGAAGGTTTACCTTGGGAAGGACCTTGAAGACAAAGTTGTTCGGAGCTTTGAGAGGGATTTTTGATAAACCATTCTATGATTTTAACTTCCAAGATCCTTAAAAATAAGATGAGATGAGTCTCAAGGTCTAACTCTGCTGCAAGCCCTTCAAAAATATCCTTCTTTCTCAAGATTGTAAGGTGTACCGACCAAGAATGAGTTGTGGAAAGAAGTTCTTGGGTATTTTGAAAATATGAAAATACTACAATGTAGGGAATTGAATTATATTTTCAATTATGTATTTTTTGGCCTCCAACTCATTCTGGAGCTCCCGAAATCATCTTCGAAGCCCGGTGATTTTCTAAACTATAAGTTTCTTCACCTTCAAAAACCCACTTTCACTGAACTTGTCCCTAAACCTCCAAATATTCCCTAAATTTTCCTAAATCAATTTCAATGTGATATCCTCAATACCATTTCCCGATGAATTTGGGATTTCAAATCTGCTATGGGGGTGTACACTTTCCTCAAAAAGGCTAAAAATAGCCATTTCTAAGTTACTGAAGGATCTGTCTCGAGAAGAATTGTCTTAGAAGAACTTCATGAGTTTACTTTCATATTTTGAAAACATGGGCAAGGGTATAACAACACATATGATCATTTAGTGGATGAGGATTGTCCCGATACAAAGGGAAAATTGATCCGAGAGAAATGCCTAGGGGACTTACAAGTAAAAATTTGACGCTAGGGTAAAGTTTTCATCTTTTCAACTTGAATATTGCCCTTGCAAAAACACATGACAAAAATGAGCTAGATTTAAATCACATCATCTACAATTATTTATCAAATTTCATGTATTGTATGTCCTATATTTCTACAACAATAAGTTTTATAAATTGCATGTTGTATAAATCGTACGTTTTATAAATTACATGTCGTATTTATCGATTGTAAGTTTTATTCTACAACTATAATTTTTATAAATTGCATGTCTTGCATGTCATACAATTGTAAGTGATTTCTATAATCAGTACACTTCTACAAATGTAAATTTTATCAAATTACATTTCTTACATGTCCTATAACCGTAAGTTTCATCAAGCTTTGGGGCAATGATAAAGAGAGCAAGAGAACCATTGAGGAGCTCGATAAGATGGATGCTGCTCAAATGACCGCGTTAGGCATGTTTCAAGCTTGGAAAAAAGTCAAGATCAGTATTGATCAAGCGGCCAAGAAGTAGTCCTGGATACTTCTACTGCTCTTTATTGTTAATATTACTGTTTCTTGGCTGTCGTCTTGCTGTTTTTTTGCCGTTGTTTTGCTGTTAAGTCTTGTCTGTGTAGCTGTTTCTGGGCTACGTTGATTTTGTTGTAACTCTTGAACTGTGCTACAGCTACTCTGCTCCTCTCTCTTATTCCGGCTTATAGGCCTTTTTTTGTATTCAAGGGTATAGTCCCTTTCAAAAAACTATTTGCCAATATTTAAAAAAGCTGTAAGTTTCATCAAATTGCATGTCTTACATGTCATACAACTGTAAGTTTTATCAAATTGCATGTCTTACATGTCCTACAACTTTATTTTTATCAAATCGCATGGCTTGCATGTCCTACAATGGTAAGTTTTATTTTACAATTGTAAGTTTTATAAATCGCATGTCCTACAACGGTAAGTTTTATTCTTAAATTGTAAGTTTTATAAATTGCATGTCATACAATTATAAGTTTATACAATTGTACATTTTATAAATTACATGTCTTGCATGTCCAACAACTGTAAGTTTTATCAAATTACATGTCTTCCATGTCCTATAACCGTAAGTTTCTAGAATTATAAGTTTTATCAAATTGCATGTCTTGCATGTCCTAAAAATGAAAGTTTTATAAATTCCATGTCTTGCATGTCCCACAACTATAAGTTTTAATCTATAATCGTAAGTTTTATTCTACAACTATAAGTTTTATAAATTCCATGTATTACATATTCCATTGTCTCTTAGCATTTGCTTCCACTTCATGAACAAGATAGGGAACCCTTAATAAAAAATGACGTAAAACATTACATAAATATATACTACAATTCTTTTTAAGATAAAAGTATCAATCATAGCTAGATCTTGTTGTACATACTTTTATGTATTACTCAATTTAAAAAGATTTGTAAAGTAACATTGCCTTAATGGAAAATAAATAAATAAACCACTTTTTTGTCATGAAACTTATATTTTTATATAGTAAATTTACAAATACATAAGGTATGCCTTAATAGAGAGGTGACATGTACCCTTTTTGAAAAGAATTTTCTAGATCCTCCATTCAACAAGAAGATTTGTTGTGAATTCAACCCAAACAATAAATTAATTTAAAAAATAGGGTATTAAGAAAATTCACTATGAAAAGGAAATGAGTAGTTTTAATTATTATATAAATTGGAGATTATGAATATAAGAATTGGCAAGAATAATATTTGTGAACATGATTATATACATAGATAACAACTCAAGAAGGGAAAACCAAATCTAGAATCAAATACATGGGTTTCCCTTTTCATATTTAAATAATACATAGTTAAATTATTTTCTATGTACATGCATGCCGTTTATTGGTTAAGAAAATAGAAACTTGTTTGCATTCATACAAATGGCCATATCAATTTAGTACAAAAATTCATCATTCTTTCCTATCGTTTCATGATTTGAACTTTCAATTTTCTTGCGTAACTATACAACTTCCTCTTCTTGACACCTGATTTAATTTAATTTGGATTAAATATAATTGCATAGTCACTATTGATATAAATGAATGTACAAATTATAAAGTACAATAATGACATAAGAAAACTAATATGTAAAGTATGAAACCCTAAGCAAGAGAGAGAGAGAGAGAGAAAAGATGAATTAGCAAATATGTGTATAATCTGGAAGTGATCTAAGTAGGGATAAGTGATGAAAAATATGAAAGAAACATCGTTATTGATTTTGGTAAACTCTAGAGTTCATGGACAAGGCCACACAAGGGCACTCACAATAGGATAGGGGGCCTATGTGTCGATGACTGTATTTTAGCACATGTGATAGTACAAAAGCTTCAGATCTAGTTTCATTTGTGTCATAATTACTATTTGTTGATTGCCTAATGTTTGCACTATGATTTTTAATGATACCTATAACCTACAAAATATAAGTTCACCTGCACAAGCCCATAAACCACATCAAACCTAAAAAGGAAAATGTAGAATGGGGATTCAGTTTGATCCTATTGGTTACCACCTGAGAGTGAAATTACAACTGAGTGTTTCACTACATTTCAAACTCCATGTAGTTATTGTGAGTGTGTGTAAATTTTTTTCCCTAGGATGCCCTTATGCAAGTTGCACTTAATAGTGGGATGTAGCTAGAATGTAGAAATTTAGCAAAATGTGTGGATAGAATAGAATGAACTTCCCCTTCCTATGATGTGTATGCGTTAAATTGATGTAGCCCTTGTCCCTTGAATGGATGCTAGATTAATTCCTTGAGTGCTTTAGGTGCCTTTTGAATGAAAGATTAGGTGATGATAGTAATGCTTAGCTTTTGGTCTTTAATTTTGAACACAAATCTTTGTATTTATATGATTCCCTTGTTTTAATTTCATAATTGACAATTGGAAGGCTGACCCATAAGTGAAAAATATTCCCAAAAGATAAAAGGGACCCAAAAAGAGAGAGTAAGGTAAAAAGATTCAGGGGGCACCCAGGAGGGGACAAGAGCGACCGGGCACTACTATCCCGTCTTGGTGCTGGTATCCAAGCAATAAAAGATAAACCAGCTTAAATTCCGACTGGGTTGTAGGGTGTGGAAGACCATATAGAAAACAAGAGACAAATAAAAGAGGTCAAAGATAGTTGTCAACCACTAATTTTATTTCTTATGAATCATGTAAATGCTAGCATGCTTTTAGGACCTAGAAACGTACCCAAGTGCATGATTTTGTGTCTAAGATTTCCCCACTTTATATTGTTGAGTGAATAATCAATAACATAAAGTATATAAAAGATGTGTACCTTATCATCCTGCAAAGGATGTGGAAATGTGTTCCAAGTGGACAAGTGAAGCGTGGAATGATTGCGCAAGTGAAGTGTGGAATGATTGTGAAGTGAAGCGTGGAGACTAAGAAAGGAAAGTGAACCTACATGTGAAGCATATACGTTGTGTTTTACCTATTGTTGTTGTAGAAACCTATAATTACGCCCAAACAATTTAAATACTTAAATTGCGCTAATTATCCCATTTCTCACAAATCAACGACATATCGTCAAAAGCATTCATTTTCCCTCATATCATCATTAATTAACTACACTAAGCTAATTAATTAAGTTGTCTATCTAAAAATACCCTAATTAACGACCTTACCTCATTAATAAATCACCCTTCTACCTAGACTAATTAATTATTATTAATTAATTAGCTTTCCCTTCCATTTAATCAATAAATCAATATTTAATTGATTTAATCCCCTTATAATAGCCTAAATCGCACTAATATTTTTCTAATTGGCTTTAATAAGCTTACACTCTACCTATTAATTAATCACCTTTGATTAA
The DNA here is from genome assembly GCA_018340775.1 of Taxus wallichiana var. yunnanensis. Lineage (NCBI taxonomy): Eukaryota > Viridiplantae > Streptophyta > Pinopsida > Cupressales > Taxaceae > Taxus > Taxus wallichiana. Next base: position 892,365,694 of record CM031239.1, read on the forward strand.
TTAAAATACCTCTAACTCCCATGACTTGCTAAGCATAAATTAAACCCTTCTAAAGTAAGGTTACCTTTGATAAAGCAACCTTATCCATTCCTAATCATGTTTTACCTTTATCCCACATTCATGAGAATGTGTTGAATCCTTTATCCTTTGGGCTATATAAAGAGCCCCCACCTACCTTTTAGTTACACCTAAACTCCTTAGAGAGAAAATGCAAAGCATATAGCAAAGAGACTAAGAGCTTGCACCTTGCCCTTTTGAGAGTTCATCATCTTGAAGAGTTAAGCCTCTTTCTTAAGTTCTTAGGTCATATGGGAGGTGTCAAAGGGGTCTTGTAGCCCAACTTTGATATGCCCTCATTCCTAGGTTACTTGGCATACTAAGGAAAACTATTTTGATAGCCATGGAGCTTACTTAGGTCCATTCATTTATTTGTTGTTAGAGAATAGAGGAGTTTAGATATTTAGCATTGTTAGTTTCAAAGTTTGTATTGATGAATGCTAGCATCTAACCCTTGTTTAATTCTTATCTTGATGGTGTTTAGTTTGTTGTTCAATTCTTGCTAAGTTAAGGCTATTTAGGTGTTAGTATTTACTCATATTAGCATTATTTTGAAAACAAACACATGCACACATTTGGCACACTCGGTGGGACATACTCCATTGTCCTTTGCACTTAATTTCAAGTTTTTGTAGTTAAGTTTCATTTTTGGTTACTAACCCTCTTTTACAAATGTTGATCTAACTTGTTTTGTTGAGTTTTCATGTGTTGGGTCTTCCTTGTAGGTATGAAGGAGGTGAAGTGCTGTCAAAATTGGAATTAATGGGAAAATTTCAAGATTTCTCCATGTTTTCATTTTTAGAGCTTACTTTTTCAACATTCTACATGCTAGTTTTGTTAATTTCTTGAAAATTTTAAATTCTTGAGCATGTAGGTTAGTGTTTGATAGTGCTGAGTCTTTTATTTACATATTAATGTGGTGGGTTGCTATAAAAATTTAATCTTGGTGAGAAAATTTCAAGATTTCATCATGTTTTCATTTTTAGAGCTTACTTTTTCATCATTCTACATGTTAGTTTTGTCAATTTCTTGAAAATCTTAAATTCTTGAGCATGTATGTTAATGTTTGATAGCGTTGAGTCTTCTATTCATATATTAATGTGATGGGTTGTTGTCAAAATTGAATCTTGGTTGGAAAAATTTGACCATTTTACAGATTAAGGGACGTTTTTTTGACATTTTTTGAGTGCATGTCAAGTGCATACCTGTGAGCATAAGAGCATATGCGTAACCCATCTTCCGAAGGCCATAAATTTTGCTCCCGAACTCAAAATGACTCCATTTTTTTGCGTTGGAAAGGTATTGAAGTTAACTATGCAATGAAAACATAAATTCAAGATTTATACTTACATAAATTATAGGTTTTTCTGTTAGTTTAAAATTGGTCATTTTCTAACATGTCTAATATTTTGATGAATGTTGTATTTCCATGCTTACTCGATTTAGACCAAAGCATGTGTATGATCTTCTCTTGCACCTTTTGGTGATATTGAGAATCAAAAATAACTTTGATCTATATCTTTTTAACATTGGGATTAAACTTGGAAATTTGATTATTCATTTTGCTTAAGGGAATGAACCTTTTACAAAGCATTTTTCAATGGTCCTTTGATTTGAAGTTTTCCATTTCTATATAGTTGGGATAAAGTTTGTGTATGATCTTCTCTTGCACCTTAGGGTGATCTTGAGAATAAAAACAACTTTAGTCTTCATTTTATAACATTTGGTAAATTGCAAATTTCATCTTTCACTTTTGGTTTAAGGAATGAACCTTTTACAAGGCATTTTTCAATGGTCCTTTGATTTGAAGTTTTCTATTTGTCTATAGTTGGGATAAATTTTGTGTATGCTCTTCTCTTGCACCTTAGGGTGATCTTGAGAATCAAAAACAACTTTAGTCTTCATTTTATAACATTTGGTAAATTGGAAACTTCATCTTTCACTTTTGGTTTAGGGGAATGAACATTCATCAAGAATTTTGTATGGTTCATTGATTGAAAAGATTTTATTTAATTTTTAATTGGATTATTTGATGTGTATGCTCTTCTCTTGCATCCTTGGATGATCTTGAGAATCAAAAGCAACTCTTAATTCTCTTTTAAATAATGTGATTTTCTTGGAGAACTACTAACGCTTGAGTGCAGGACCTAAAAACGCTTGTCAAAGAAAGGAGGAATCAAAACAAAATCAAAAACTACTAATATAGTTGTTATACAGGTTGTCAAAAGGTGTTCAAGCAAACCACACCTAATTAAACAAGATAAAAAGAACAACATATTCACAACACCGTATTGTAGGTTTCGGAAAAGGGTACATCCCTCTTTGCTCAATTGAAACATAACCCCTTTGGCATAACGCCTTAAGCTACAACAATGGGGGTGGTTCCAGGAACCCCAAAGTAGTCCACGCAAGAGGGAACCTTGTGGACGAAACAGGAAGTGCTTCGCGCTACCTACTTGACTAGTGATTCCTTTGTGAGATAGCGTTATAGGTTCTCCATTGTGGTGACCCCAGTGATAGTACACGTAGATGCACTAGTTTCCTACAATTCTTGAAGGGGGTAAAGTAAAGCCGAGATACTCCCAAACTAGTCAATGCGAATTTTTGGGTAAATCACGCTCGCTCGTGGCAACTTTGTAACACCTAGGGTGAGAGAACCACCTAGGAGAATATACTTTGGCCAAGAGCCCACTTTGACCATTTTAAAACAGTGTTGAGTTGTGAACCTTATTTTTGAGAAACGTGTGATGTATTACTTTCACCTAGTTTTTACTTGCCTTAGGGCGAGGCGAAACTCTGCCAAAGTGAGGCTAGCATTTTTCGTCATTTTTCTTGATTTATTTCCTTCATATTATTTTGACACTTTGTTGATCAAAAGAGGTGTGATTACCTTTGTGTTTCCATTCGACTGTTTCTCTCACTTTTATGTCATTTACGCCCATCCATGTTTGCGGCTGGGTTAGTTAAACGTCTAAAGTGAGCGGAGGTGTTTTCACGTCATTTGGTAGCCATTGTGATCTTGATACCCACGTCAAGATCGTCATTGTAGTTAGGCATGGTTCATCACCGCAGACTTCCATAGAGGAGTTAGCTTGTTTGTCTCGTATCATTACAATTTCGATATTTACGTCTTGTTTCTTGTAAACTCGACATAAATACCTATATTGTACGATTACGCTGCACACATTCTTAACTATTCCTAGCTATACTTTTAGCTTTCTTTTTATTTGGTTTTATTATTACCTCGATTTCAAAAGGTGATAGGCACTACCATTTGTGCATGTTATATCAATAACACCTTGATATCAATACTTCACTTTCTTACAAAGTGGGTTAACATATCTTGGTGATATTGTTGTGTCATTCACAAATCGTAATTGGCACTTTTTGAGATATAGGTCTTAATCGACTTGAGCTTGCTCATCATATATCTTGATTGGGAGATCACATTTAACTTCATGTATTTACTTAAGTCTTGTTCATTCCTTTGAAATTGGCATAAGTGGAGACATCTTGTTAATCATCGGCGTCACAAATTACTTTGAAACGTAGTCTAGGAATTACTTCATTTGATTAAGTTTTGGTACCAAACGATTGTTTCATTGGTGACTTTATCATTCTATCACATTGGTATTCTCACACTGTTAATTTACTCTTAACACGTACATCTTGTGTTTCACTTAGGGGTAGTCATTGAATTTTGAAAAATCTACAACTTACCTTAGTGAAACTTATCACGAAAACATGGCTCTAAGACGCGTCTAGGTTTAAAGAAACAAACATATGAGGAACAACAGGCGCAAGCTTGGGAAACCTCTAACAGACAAGGGTCAAACCCATTTATCGAGACACGATCTAGGACCACTATTTTCTACAGAAAAGGAAACAGAAGAAATGGTCGACCATAGTGGAAACGAATTAGAGTCACCATGCGCGGACTTTGATTTTGACCCTGCTCTACTAGATGAGTTTCTCCTTAGAAAAAAAGATAGAGTTTTGGCACGGGTTGTGGAATTAGGGGCCAAATTGCCCACCGAGAATGAACCAATATTACCTATAAATGAAACTACTAAGGAAGAACGCCCCCTTATCAATATGGAAGATATTTTAACAGGCGGGCATGCTTCCACTTCTTACGCAGAAAATGATAAAGTGGTAGGGCATAAAATAACCCTAATCAAAGTGCCATGAAGAAATAAGATAGAACATGAAACAGGGAAGAATCTCCACAATACGAAGAGGAAGAACCTTTAGAAGAAGAAGACACAAACCAAGTCACAATCCAACAACAACTCAAGTAACCTAAGCCGTTTCGACAACTAGCTTTGCTTACTTTCCAGTCTGAAAAGACATAAACGAGAACATTCAAAATTCAAGGCCTAAGTTTAGGATCCATGAACTCCATCGAGAAAACCAAGGAGAAGAAGACACGGGGTATCATCGTGTACACGTCCCCACTTCTCCCACTAGAGAACAATTGCTCACACAAGAAGTGCAATCTATGAAAGCAACGCTTGTGAGCATACAAGAAAGCAATATAGGGAGTATTAGGAAATACCAATATGAAGAACTATGCCCCTATCCTTTTGACAAGACAATGACCCTTCAACCCTTTCCAAAGAAATTTGATATGCCAAAGTTTGACAAATACAAAGGAAAGGGAGACCCAAGGGATCATGTTAAATATTTCTACATGGCATGTCAAGAGGTGTCTTATAGTGATAATTACCTCATCAGACTTTTTCCTAAGAGTCTCGGAGGTCAAGCATTGGAATGGTTTACGCACTTACCATGAGGATCAATTTTCACCTGGCGACTGGTGGCGAAATATTCGTGCGTCATTTCTCGTATAACATAGAGAGTGACATCACCATGGCAGACTTGTGCGGCACAAAACAATGCCCAAATGAGACCTTCACTAGCTTCCTCCAACAATGGAGAGGGATAGCTAGTCACTTCCCTTGCGCTTTCCCTGAGAAGCAACTGGTCAATATTTTCGTCCCTAATCTCAACCTAGATATAGCTTTCCACCTCCAAATGCATTGTGTCTGCACCTTTGAGGAGGTTATCGAGAAAGGGATTCAAATAGAAAAGGCTCTCATTGCCAAAGGCACCCTCAAAACCCAATCTAAAGACAACCAAAGTGTCAAACCCGTTGAAAAGCTGAAGATCTTTAACAAAAACAAAAACATGGTGGGAGATGGAATCACTGATTCCAAACGTGTTCAAACGGTCCAAACCAGTCAACCTTTTAAACTAACCAAGGGCCCAATTCAACCACCACCAAAGTGACGAACATTCACCTCCCTCGATGAACCGTTTTCATGTCATACTAAAATAGTTGGATGCGGCCAACATGATGACCTATCCTATAATGCAACCGTTTGATGACAACACTCCTAAACCTTCATGGTATAAGGAGCATGAATACTGCGAAATGCATCGCGTTAAAGGTCATAAGACAGACAAATGTCTGCGGCTTCGCCACTATATTTAGGACCTCATTGATAATGGGGAGATAGAGGTGGATAACCCTGGCAAAACGTAAACACCTAACGAGAAAATGGGGATTTATAAGGAACCATTCCCTAAGCATGATAAGTCGGAAAAGACAAAGTTGGATTGGGAGACTCATCCCAAAACATATAATTCTGTGAATTACTTGTATACCAAAAGAGATAACAATCATTACGATTCACTTATCGGATGTATTCACTCCCCTGCTGACCGTGTCAATACCATTCGGATCAAGGGAAAGGACTACTGTTGTGGTAACAAGGTGTGCCCACCTCGTGATTCAGAACCCTCTCTGTTGACCCCGCAAATTGGTAAATATAACCTTTTAGAACAACTTGAGAGGACACCTGCTAAGATCTCGATCTTAGATCTTCTCAAGATATCCAATGTGCATAAGGACATTTTGTATCAAAGTATTCAAGTGTTAGGAGTGCCTTTAGAATTCGATCCTACGTACCTTCAAGCCATGGTGGCAAATATTGCACCCAGTGAGCATCTCACTTTCAACCATAGGGAGGTCCCTACTGAGAATCCTAAACATAATCTTCCCTTATACATTGAGGTAGTTGTCACCCGCAAGAAAATCAAACGGGTGCTTGTGGATAACAGATCTGGATTGAACATCTACACGCTTAAATTAGTCAAACAATTGGGACATACGGAGGCAGATCTTGAGTCCCATATCATCACTATCACCGCATACGACAACATGGAAAGAGAGTCAACAGGAACCATTACGCTACCCATGGAGGTGGGCCCCACTTGCCATCAGACAAAGTTTCACGTCCTAGACTTGGAACTTCCATATAATATGCTTCTAGGTTGACCATGGATTCATGCCATGCAGGCCGTGCCATCAACATTTCATCAATGCATCAAGCTGAAGCATGAGGGACATACGGTTACAATACCAGGAGATTCAGAGCCCTTTGCTCATTGTAGAGCTCTTAATAGCTTTGCACGAAAGGGTACATACGCATGTCCCTCCACAGATATAGTTGTCCCTCTTCATTATGAGGCCATGGAATCTCGAGTAGATTCAAATTCTCTTAGTTCTTACACTCATGGGGCATCCACTTCCACATCTCCATTTGATTCATGGGAGATGAAAATTATGGAATATGGCTGTGGGGAGTATAATGTACAACAAGCACTCTTGGTTTCTGACCTCTCCTTATCACCCAAGACTAGAGGTTGACCCAACTACCACTTCAGGAGACCTAGAGAGGAACACACTATTGGGTCATTCCTACCTGGAGGCTTGTTAGCTGAGGAAAAATTACTTGATCCACCTACTACTTGGGTCCCTGAGGACACTCAGCCATCTTGTTATCAAACCCCGAATATGAAAAATCTAGTAGAATGATGTACTCCATGGGCTACAAAGGCCTAGGATGTGGTAAGAATGAACAAGGACAAAGGGAACCAGTCCCTCTCCCCCATTTCAAAACTGAAAGATATGGCATCGGGATTCGCCCTTATGGGGCACACCCTAACGATCAAGATGCGACTTGTTTAGAGCGTGAGGATGGCTCCGATTATCTAGATAGTGATACGGATTCTTGTTGTAGCCAATATGAGGATCTAGCCTCCATGAACCTTTTCATGAATAATGTTGTCCTGACCATAACCCCCACTGAACCAATCCTTGACCTTGTGTACCCTTCCCTTGTTGAATGGGACCAACAATGTCACGTGCCACTAGATTTATTTGAGAACGACGAGGCTATTGCGAGTTCGAGGCATAAGGGATACAATTCCCATTGGAGATCACAAGAAGGGTTCTTTATTGACTTAGACACTGCACCTACTTCGATGAGGAGGTTGAACTTCGTAGTCAACAAAATTTAAAGAAAAGCGAGGAAAGAGTTCTAAAGAAAAGCCTCGACAAAAATCAAAGTCCAAGTCACCACGGTGAAAACCTCTTTGAGACACTTTGGTGACAAACAAATAAGAAAATCAAAGGACAAAAAAATGACCCCGCCAAGGATGAAAATCTTGTAGAGACATCCTTGGATGAAGATCTCAACCTACCTCCCGATCCTACGCGTATGGAGGATTTATCAAAATTGTTAGTTGAAGAAACCATTGATGTCAATATTGGTACTAGAAGAAGATCCCAAGATAGTAAAATTGGGAGCATCACTCTCGGCCAGAGAACAAAATATGTTCACTATGCTACTACGAGAGTTTATTGATGTGTTTGCATGGTCTTACAAAGACATGCCCAGCTTAGATCCAACTTTGGTCGTGCACAACTTGGTTGTGCATGCAGACACTAAGCCTATCAAACAGAAGCTCCGAAAGATGCACCCAAGAGTGGCCTTGTTAGTTAAAGAAGAGTTGGAAAGGTTGCTTCTGAGCAGGATTCATCGAGGCCAATTTATTATTCTAAATGGATATCAAACATTGTTCCTGTCCAGAAGAAACCTATCGGTATCTGAATCTGCACAGATTTTAGGGACATCAATAAAGCTTGCCCTAAAGATGACTTTCCGTTGCCCAACATTGACATGATTGTTGACTCAACCGTAGGGTATGAAATGCTATCGCTTATGGATGGATTTTTGGGTTATAATCAAATTAAGATCGCTGAGGAAGACCAACACAAAACAACTTTCACAACTCCTTAGGGCACCTTCTGTTATCAAGTGATGCCATTTGGCCTTAAGAATGCGGGAGCAACTTATCAGTGGGCCATGACAGTAATATTTCACGATATGATTCATGACATCATGGAAGTTTATGTAGACAACATTCGAGGAAAGTCCAAAACAAGAGAGGATCATTCTATCATTTTACGGTGTATCTTTGAACACTGCATGAATACAAAAGTCGATGAATCTAAAGAAGTGTTTCTTTGGTGTGCTATTTGGGAAACTATTAGGCTTCATCGTGTCAAGATGAGGTATTGAGGTAGACCACTGCTAAAGTGTCGGCCATCATAGAAATGCCTCCACTGAGAATATCAAGCAATCTGCGTAGCTTGTAGGGAAAATTCAAGCCATTCACCACTTTATTTCGCACTTGCGAGATAAATGTCACTCATTCACTCATTTTCTTAAGAAGGATGTCGCTTTCATCCGGGGTTGCAAGTAACAACAAGCCTTTTCTTTGCTTAAACAATGCACTGGCTAATCCACTGTCCTCATGCCTCCCACTCCGGAGAACCACTTTTGCTCTATATTTCGCTACGCAATACACTATTGGTGCCTTTGCTCATCCAATACAACCTTAGCCATAAAGATAAAGCGTTGTACTATCTAAGTCACACCCTCATCGCCTATGAACTTAATTATCCTCGATTGAAAAGGCTTGCTTGGCCGTTTTTTTTACCTTTCGAAACTTCACCATTACTGCTAAATACTAAGACCAAGCTCATATCCAAGGTTGACCCACTCAAGTATTTGTTTTCCAAACCTACCCTCACAGGTAGAATGGCTAATTGGATCATTCTACTCAGTGAGTTTGATATAGAATTTGTCCATAAAAAATCAGTTAAAGGACAAGTACTTACCGACCAGCTAACGGAAGCACCTTTACAAAGCACAAAACCTTTGAGTTTGGATCTGCCAGATGCATCTTTGCTCTACATTGAAGAATCATTGTATGGCAGATACATTTTGATGGATCTTTTACGTTTCATGGTTCAGGTGTAGGAGTGGTCCTTATTACTCCTTCGGGTGATCCTATACCGCAGGCTTTCCACCTGGCCTTCCCTTGCACGAACAACATTGCGAATATGAAGCACTCATTGCAGGGATGAAGCTAGCCATCAAGTGTAATATTCAACATGTTAAGGTTGTAGGTGATTCGCAACTAATCATCAAAAAGGTTAATGATGAGTATAAAGTTAAGGATGACAAGCTCATACCTTACAAGAAGTTGGTGGAAACTCTAAAGGAGTATTTTATGTGCATTACCTTTGAGCGGATCCCAGAGCGTAGAGCAGTTTGGAAGATGCTATGGCAATGGAGGGATCTATGCTTTGTATTCCACCGAGGAACAATGATATGCCATTTTTCATAGAAAATCTACACTAACCCGTGTATGACGTGCGAAAATCTTGCACGGCTTGTGAGTTTGTTGGTCCCTATTCCTCATGAGTACGAACCCATTTTCACCTATCTTAAGGACAATACTTTCCCTCCCAATATCTCTTGTTACGAAAAGCAAATCCTGATTTTCCGAGATAGCCCTTTATACCCTTTTAGGAGGTACACTTTATCATCATGGCTATGACGAAATTTGTTACGTTGTTTGGATGTGACGAGTCAATCCAGTGCAATTAAAAGAAGTACACGAAGGAGTATGCGAGCACATACAAACGGAATGGTCTTAGCTAAGAAAGCTGTTAAGAGTAGGTTACTATTGGCCCACCATGGAAACTGATTGTTGTAATTATGTTAGAAAATGTGTGCTTTGCCAAAAGTATGGAAATTTCATCCATGCTCCATCACAACCATTGCAACCAATCACTACCCCATGGCCATTCTCCAAGTGGGGACTTGATCTAATAGGGAAGCTTACTCCTACCTCATCTGATGGTCATACACATATCATCACAGCTATAGAATACTTTACAAAATGGGTGGAGGCTGTCCCTTTAACCTATGTCACAGGAGCACAGATTTTCTAAATTCATCATGAATCACATTATTTTCCGATATGGTATCCCTGTAGCCATTGTCATAGATAATGGGAAGTCATTTAAGAAAAAAACTATGAAATGCCTTTGCCAATGGTTCCAAATTAGATTGAAATGGTCCATGCCATATTACCCTCATGGTAATGGACAAGATGAGCCAACAAACAAGACTTTGGTAAGGATAATGGAGAAGATGGTTAGAAAAACCAAATCGAAAAGCCGGCACCTACAAATCCACCCCTGACCCTCTCGGGCCTACCGAACATCAATTCGCACTCCTACGGGTGTGACTCCATATTCCCTAGTGTTCGGGATAGAATCTATCATCCCTTTAGAGTTCAAACTCCCATCTCGTGAATTTCTCTTTGGGACTATTTGGATAAGGATGAAGATTATCGAGTGGTAAGATTGGGTGAGTTAGAGCTCCTGGATGAGAGGTGCATTCACGCTCTTAATCACACGAAGGTATATCAACATAGAATCTCCATGAACTACAAAAGAGAATCATCCCTTGCTAGTTTGAGGTGGGTGATTTAGTTATGAAGGAGAACCAGTTTAACACCGAGCAAAGCGAGAAAAGAAAGGGAAGTTCGAACCATCTTGGTTAGGATCCTATGTCATAGTTGCAAGTATGGCACCGGGCATACAAACCGGCTCACCTTAATGGTGATGAGCTTCGAGAGCCAATGAATGCCATGAATCTTAAGAAGTTTTATGCTTGAACACGACACAAAAATAAATAAAATACAAAAACATCAAATAAAAAATACAAAAACATAAAAAAAAATCAGAAAAATAAAAAGAGAAAACATGTCGTCCACTAGTGAAAACCACACAATTGTGGCACTTTGGACAAGTCCTTGGGTGAAAACCAGTTTCTGGCACCTCGGGAGGATTCATTGTTCACAAGCATTCTATATTAGAAGGGTAGTTGTCTTTGGCCTAGACCTGGTTCTGCCTTTGAGTTTCCTTGTGCACACCATCTTGTCCAGCCTTGATCTAGCTTTTCCTTCTTCTATTCATCTGTAAGGGACGTGGTCTTTCGTTATTTCCCATCTTACGTGGGGCAACTCAATGACTTCACCTTCTTATCCATAAGCACGTGGCTTCTACCCTTGTATATTCCCCACCTAACGCTAGGGGCATCCATGCTTTCTTGGTTACCTACACATAGCTTTGGAAAACTGTTAAAACCACAAAAACAATAGAACATTGTTTTGAGAAAACACAAAAACAATAGAAAATTGTTTCACAAAACACAAAAACAATATAAAATTGTTTCACAAAAACCTAAACAATAGAAAATCGTTTTATGAAAACATATCTTACAAAAATATTTACTTGCATTGTCTTGTTTTCTTGCTTTGCTTGTTGCTTGTATAGTGTTTTGTGTATTTTCTTTTGAGTTGTTTTTTACTTGGGTGTACTTTGTCATAGTTTATCTTTTCTTTCTTAGAATAGATTCATTCTTGCTTGTGCATATTGTGGTGGGTTTCGACATGCTAGTGTGTTAATTATTTATTTCTTTCTTAATGCATTTGGTTGTGTTTTGTTACTTGTTAATAAGGCATGGTGATTCATGGTGTATTGCATTAATTCCTGGTGTTCTTTATAATAGCATCCGGCTATGTTTCTTGTATGTGCTCTATTTTGTTATCATTCACATCACATTCCATCACTATCATCACATCTAGCATCATCTATACATCATATATAAACACAAATGCTAAGTTTTAAATCATGCATGTATGCTAAGCTAATCATCACATATCGTATCATCAATGGGGGAAAGAGGGTCGTGTATAATAAAAAATCTTTCCCCCGCACCAATATCATCATATCACCCTATCCATCATGAGGGATCCCATCAAAGGGTACTCTCTGTCACCTCTAGGCCCTTCGCTTTCTTCTTCTTCTCTGTTCACCATGGTTTGGAAGGAAAAAACAATATATATATATATATCAAAAAATCCAACAACAGGCAAAATTTTTCCAAAAATCCTAAAATTACAACACCCTACAAAATGGTAACTTGCTTCTTACGGCTGAAACTTGTGTCTTGCGCATGGTATTTTCTCCATATCTTGTTGGTTTGTCTCACATATTCCCTAATTAATACGACTTGCGGATCACTAGATTCACAACCATTCACAAAATCTAGTTGCTTGCTTCGTAAATGCGTACTCTGGGGCACTTTTGGTTGCTGGTGTTGTTTCATTAAGCACAAACGATCTTCATGGACCCCGTGTCCATTTTCATTTCCCCTTGCATGTATCCTTGCTTGGGCATCATTTTTAACCCTTGTCGTCAATCATGAACTTGTGGATCTCTCCAAAGCCCGATAACAAAACATTCGTACAAACCTGTCTTGACCATTGTTGGGTTGGATATGTGCGTTCGTACTTGTTTTCCTTGTTAGATGAGCTTGTTTCCTTCTCGTATTGCATTGAATTTTTGTATGTTGCGTGGAGTTGGTATTTTTAGCAATGGATAATTGTTCGTATTATGGCTTTTCATGTCATTCTACCTTTTCATATGCTTACATTTTCATAAGGACCGATGATGTAGTTCTTATGGCAATATGATGACATCTAAATTGTTTCAAACAAATACGTGGCTAGAGGCTAAGATATTCTCCCTCTCATCCATATTTCTTCTACACCACTTCCCTTTCACCCCTAATTATCCCTCTCATCGAGGCATCCTACCTTGTCCCCTTCTTACTTCCTATATCTCACCTTTTCGATCGTCGATCAGCTTCTTCCATCACTCCATCGACACTCGAGGGCATCTCTCCCTCCTACTAATTTTTCTTCTATCCCTTCAAAATCTCTTCTCTCTACTATCTTTTAAGTGGCATCACTTACGCCACCCCAAAGAGGGGTAAATGTAGACACCTATAATTACGCCCAAGTAATTTAAATACTTAAATTGCACTAACTATCCCCTTTCTCACAAATCAACGACATATCGTCAAAGCACTCATTTTCCCTCATATCATCATTAATTAATTACACTAAGATAATTAATTAAGTTACCTATCCAACAAATACCCTAATTAATGACCTAATACATTAATAAATCACCCTTTCTACCTAGACTAATTAATTATTATTAATTAACTAGCTTTCCCTTCCATTTAACCAATAAATCAATATTTAATTGATTTAATCCCTTATAATAGCCTAAATCACACTACTATTCTTCTAATTGGATTTTATAAGCTTACACCTACCTATTACTTAATCACCTTTGATTAATTAAAATACCCCCAACTCCCATGACTTGCTAAGCATAAATTAAACCCTTCTAAAGTAAGGTTACCTTTAATAAAACAACCTTATCCATTCCTAATCATGTTTTACCTTTATCCCACATTCATGAGAATGTGTTGAATCCTTTATCCTTTGGGCTATATAAAGAGCCCTCCACCTACCTTTTTACTTACACCTAAACTCCTTAGAGAGAAAATGCAAAGCATATAGCAAAGAGACTAAGAGCTTGCACCTTGCCCTTTTGAGAGTTCATCATCTTGAAGAGTTAAGCCTCTTTCTTAAGTGCTTAGGTCATATGGGAGGTGTCAAAGGGGTCTTGTAGCCCAAATTTGATAGGCCCTCATTCCTAGGTTACTTGGCATACTAAGGACAACTATTTTGATAGCCATGGAGCTTACTTAGGTCCATTCATTTATTTGTTGTTAGAGAATAGAGGAGTTTAGATATTTAGCATTGTTAGTTTCAAAGTTTGTATTGATGAATGCTAGCATCTAACCCTTGTTTAATTCTTATCTTGATGGTGTTTAGTTTGTTGTTCAATTCTTGCTAAGTTAAGACTATTTAGGTGTTAGTCTTTACTCATATTAGCATTATTTTGAAAACAAACACATACACACATTGTGCATGTATTTTGTTGTTGTAGGTTTCTTCTTGTTGTGTATTAAGGATGGACCTACAAAAGAAGAGTGAAAGAGTATTCAAAGTCTTGTATATGAAAAATCTAAGAAAAGTATGCAAAAGTGTGTAAAAGTAGTAGTAATAGAAAGTGTGCACCTGATTCAAAAGAGTGTAAAAAGATAAAAAGTGTCCTGAAAATTCTTTGAAGAGTGATTATTTTGGGTGATCTCGCATTGATAACAAATTTTTGGGTGCTCTCACGCCAAGTTCGAGTTTTTGGGCGATCTTATGCCAAAAGCAAGTGTTGGGGAGAGAGGTCTAGTTTTACTCTCCTCCCATGATTCTTCTCGATATGCACCAATACATATGGTGCTTCCCAATTTTTCCATGTTATTCCTTTTGTTCTAAATGTTCTAAATTAGTTACGATTTGTACCGATTGCAGGAGATAGAATACATTCTATAATTGACGGTTTGTGCATGTAATCTGTAGAAATCTCTAAAGACTTTTGTAAAATGTGTTGATATGAGAAGATGAATTTATCGCCCCTAAGACATTAGCACCTAGGAGAGGTCAAGATCACCAAAGTGCTAGTGTCTAAGTCTAGGCAACTGTGTTTATACTATGTGTGAGGTCCAAGTCTGTTTTGGACCGTTCTGTGACTATGTTTCTATGCCTTCTCTATATTTTGTTTTTCTATATTATAGCTCTGAGTTTTTAGGGAGATTCTTTCACCCAATGTATGTCATCCCTAATTTGGGGTACATGCTATGTATGTAGGAGAATGTGGCCCAAAGGATAGGACCTAATGTTGATCGAAGTGGATAGTTTGTAGGGGGTAGGGGATGTGCATGGTAGAAACCAAGGCACATGAAAACAAGGTGGATAGTAACATGTGTTAGTAGAAAAAGTAGTAAGCATACTATAGAATAAAATGTAACAAGCAAGTGTGAAAAACAATTTGATGACAAAAATCAGGGTTTCAAACATGGGACATCACTCACAATGTCACAAGACAATTAGGGATGAAGCGGCCAAAAGCATACAATGAGCATACAAGACATAGGGCATAGCCCACAAACAATAGCATATAATGAAAAACAATATGAAGCACAATGTTAGATAACCATGTTGGAATATGGTCATGCAAAGAAAAAATGCTACACATGAAGCACCCGTTAGCATGTTAAAAGATAAATATTTTCCAAGAGAATGTATATAGTATCAAAAAGTAAAATAATTTTACTAAGAAGTAGTGAAAAGTGTAGTAATATAACCTATGTAGGATGTGATAACAAAGAAAATATATTCCCCTAGGATCCTCGATGGGACTAGTAAAAGGTACAGTGCCAAGCATCATTGCAGCGTGTAAGAACCTATAAGAGATCTACATTCACAGCTAGAGACCAAGTGAATGTGCATGTGTATATATAGAAAAATGATGACATATTAAGAATCCATCTAGCATGGAAAACAAAGTGTAACATGTAAATATAATAATTTCGTAAGAGTAAATGCAACCAAGATATGCAAATGTTATGTATGAGTGTGATGGAATGGTATGCAAAGTGTGAATATTATAAGAGCTACGTGCTCCCAAAGACATGTGTATGAGATGAGGTTCATTTATAGGAACCCTCAATGATCAAGAATGAACCATAGAACAAGAGTGTGTCATCGGGTAATGGTTTGAGAATGTGCGCTACAAATATAAAAATGAAGCATAGAGTATGAAGAGTGAATGTGACGAGGTTCATTTCAAATTTAGAACCTCAAAAGTCGAGTATGAACTGTGGAACTAGAGTTGTCATAGGGTAATGATGATACAAGGTGTGTATCAATATGTGTAAGTATCTGAGAAAGGTTAAGTGTGAAGCATGGAGCATGATAGTAGATGCTATAGACAATGAATGATTTTATGAGGGGCAAGAAAGGGTGATCCCCACCAAGTTTTAGGAGGATAGAAGGCTATCCAATGATAGTGAAGGGAAAGGTCCCTCCACCCGATATCCGAGGAGATAAAGGCATGTGATGATGCTCTAAGATCGGTGGAGTATGAGAGTAATGACGTACATGTGAAGGAGACATATGTGGTGAAGGAGGTGGTGAAAACCTATGTGAAGGGGCTTCTCGAGTAGGGGACTTAGGCCAACAAGATGGGCTAGTGGATAGATACGGATGACAAGGTTGTGAAGTATGTCGTGTGTGAATAGGATAACTAGATGTAGATTGTGCCTTAGATTTGAGAGGCCAGGAGGCCTAGATGTTGTATGGCTGGTGTAAATATATCATCAAGACTTGGTTTAGGTAATGGTTTATATGGTGGGAAACCTTTAAGAGTGAAAACTTACTTACTATAAATGAACTTGATGCATAAATGGTTTATATATGGAATGATTTGGGTGGCACGGAGATAAGGAAGACCTAATAGCATGTCACTAGATCCTTTGATCGAATATGCCACAACAAATGAAAAAAGCATGAAGAGGCCCAATGTAAAGGAAAGCATGATGTAGCCAAAATAATTAGGAATTGGATATGTGATATTAGATAGTGGACATTTGATAGCCATGAAAAGTGTAATGGAACATACAACATAGGAGAGCTTGGATAGATCATGGTGTTATTGACAATATATGAACTAATAAAAACATTGATATGTAATGAATCAGAAGTGAATGTAACATGATAATCATGATATGAAAATGAAATGACTGGTGGTGATGCATCATCAAAAGTGAAAAATAAGTCAAGGGGTCCCGATGAAGGAGGGGGCACAACTTGATATGTATGATTAGTAGAAGAATCAGGAGCTTGCATGTCATGCTTGGGAAAAGGTCATTAAAGATTTTTAGATTTTTATTATCATTGGTGACTTTAGAAGTATATTGCTCATGGAGATCAAGTGAATTATTGTCAATAATATCTTGAATGAGATGTCTGAGTTTGAAGTAACGATTAGTAGAATGCCCAATACATTGGTGATAGTCACATTTAGCATTTTCATCATAATTACGGCCACATGGGGTGAGATGGATCAAGATTGAGTGGTGGTGGAAGGGTGATTAGATTGTTTTTGATGAGTTGAAGGAATATAAATCAAGTTACATAGGTTAATTTGGTAAAATTACACTTTTAAGGTTGTCATTGAAGCATTTCGGTGGGAGATACGACATCAAAAATTATATTTGCTTGATGGGCTTAGGAGATGGCACGAACGCAATGCAGATTTAGCTTGAAACCTATTAGAAGAAGATGGAGTGTCATGATATTTTAGTTTTCCCATAGATAGGAGTTTGACCTTGTGCATTTTGAGTGTATGGCATAATTGATCAAATGAAGGAGAGGTCTCAAAGATAACACTCTCTTGAAGTGGTGGTAAGAGGCTTTGAACAAAAAGATCTTACAATTCAAAATCAACAAGTACATTGGTCATCTTAGCTAGATTATTCTTGTATCAAAAACATAGTCAGCTAGATGCTCATTAGATATTTGTTTGATTTGATCAAGTTGTGCATAAGAGATATTAGGTGCGATATTGATGGAAAAGTGAGCAAGAAAAGCATTGACTAAATGCGTGAAATAAGTTACCGAATGAATAGGTAGATCATAAAACCAATGCATGGCGTAATCTTGAAGACTTTTAAGAAATAGCTTAGCTAGCAATGTATGATCATCTGCATAGTCGAGACATGCCACATGAAAATATCGAGATGCTCTTAAGGGTCACCATGGCCATTGAAGGTGGGAAGATTAGGGGTGAAAAAGTTAGGAGGAAGTGGATAAGCATAAATGGTGGGTATGAAGGGGTATGAAGGAGCAATGAGGAATCAAGATATGGAGAGGAGTGTGAAGTAGCTTGTACATAACTAACAAATTTGAACTTATAGGTCCTGGTATAAGGAAGCTAGGTCTTGAGTGTCGAGAAGAGGATACTTTTTGTGTGTGAGAAATAAGAGGTGGAGTGAAATGGTTGGTAGGAGTAGGAATGGACATGTGAATAGTAGAGGTAGGTGGAAGGTTAGAGTTGGGAGGTTGTGTAGCAATAGGAATGGAAGCAATATTAGAGGTGGGAGGATTGAGATCAGCTAGGTTGGTGGCCTCCTCACGAGAAACAAATAAAATAAGATCTAAGTCTTACGGATGTTTAGCAAGATGATCTTAGAGATCATGAAGGTCTTCATCAGTAAAGGGTGCATAGGTTTTAGCCATGTTAAAAATATGAAAATTCCTAGAAGCAAGGTTGGGTTTGAGTGATGGGTTCACCAAATGATTTAATTTAATTTGAATTAAATCTAATTGCAGAGTCACTATTGAAATAAATGATGTATAAATGATAAAGTACAATAATGACACAAGCAAACTAAGATGTAAAATATGAAACCCTAAGAAAGAGAGAGAAAAAATATGACTTAGCTGATATTATGCGTATAATGGAATTGATCTAAGAATGGAGAAGTGATGAACAAGATGTAAAAACGTCATTATAGATCTCTGTAAATTCTAGAGTTCACAAACAATGTTGGGAGGCTGAATAGGGGTGCCTAGGTGTTGATGACTATATCTGGGCACTTTATGACTACGTAAAATATCTGGATCTTATTTATTCTATGTCACAGGGTGTTCCAATTTTCTCTATTGATCACCTAATGTTCACACTATAATCGACTTTGATGATACATGTAACCTTGTAAAATAGATTTTCACCTGCACAAGCCCACAAACAACATCAAACCTAAAAAATAAAATGTAGAATGGGGATTCGAACTGACCTTGGGATTCACCCTGAGAGTGAACTTATGATGGAGTGTTGTGCTACATCTCATACTCCATGTAGTTCTTGTGAGTATGTGTAGAAATTGTGCCCTAAGATGCCCTTGTGCAAGTTGCACTTGATTAATAACGGGTTGTAGCTAGAATGTAACAATGTATTAAAATATGTGGATGGAATATAATGAACTTCCCCTTCCTATGGTATGTATGTAAAATCGA
The DNA here is from genome assembly GCA_018340775.1 of Taxus wallichiana var. yunnanensis. Taxonomy (NCBI): domain Eukaryota; kingdom Viridiplantae; phylum Streptophyta; class Pinopsida; order Cupressales; family Taxaceae; genus Taxus; species Taxus wallichiana. The sequence goes on from CM031239.1 coordinate 892,384,801, forward strand.
TGCATCCCTTGTCCTTGAAATGATGCTAGATGAATGCCTTGGAGTGCTTTATGTTTCTTTTGAATGCAAGCTTAGGTGATAATAGTAATGCTTAGTGCTTGGTCCTTAATTTTAAACATAATTATGTATTTATATGATTCCCTTGTTTTAATTTCTTAATTGACAACTAGAAGGTTGATCCATAAGTGAGAAAGATTCCCAAAATATAAAAAAGACCCAAAAAGAGTGTGTAAGGTAGAAAAGTGTCGGTGGCGCCTGAGGGGACATAAGCACTTGGGTGTTGTTATCCTTTCTAGATGCTTTAGTTTCAAGCATAAAAGATAAATTAGTTAAATTCTGACTTGGTTGTAGGGCGTGGAATACCAAATAGAAAACAAGAGACAAATAAAAGAGGCCAAAGATAGTTGTTAACCACTAATTTTCTTGCTTAGGAATCATGTAAATGCTAGCATGCTTTTAGGACCAATAAATGTACCCAAGTGCATGATTTTGTGTCTACAACGCCATAATTTCAAAATGCATTTATGTCAATTCACCAAAAAATCCAATTTTACTTTTTTAACAAGTCTTAGAATATTCCCTAGTGAAAACACATATGGGATTTGAGTATATTTGGTTAGTTAATAAAAGCACTTACCTCTGGAATGTAACACATGTTGATCATTGGTGTAAATTTAACAAATAACATCAAAAGGACAAGTTGATAATAATTTTTGGGGTATCATATGAGTACAACCCCATATTCATGATGTTAAAATAGTGAAAGAAGCTTGGGATAAGCTTATTGTATTGTCTGAAGCCAAAAGTTAGAATACATTTCTCTATCTCCAAAGTCAACTATACTATCTCTAATTAAAGGAAGATGAAAATTTTGAATCCTTTCTACGAGGTTTGTTGCAAAGTTGGGGGCCTCGCTCCAAGCATTGTGTGAGTATATTACAAACTAGTCTCTTATACTATTCATCTTGAGAGCACACCCTCTTAATGAATTTTTATGATGCATTGAATGTCACCAAATAGAATCCAAATTTTGAATATTTGGTTAATATGTTTCAACAAGAATAATCCATGCACGCAACAAAAGAGACAAATGTACATGCTCTTACCTTGCAACAAAAAAGGAAGAGGCCCACGAAGTCTTTAAAACACTCTAAGAAGTAGAGTGATCAATAAAACCAATAAGGGAACACATGTCAATAATAATGTCATATTTTTGGTTAAATAAGTATGATATGAAATATTATTGTTCAATGTATTCCAATAGGGTTCTTCTAGTAAAAAGAATCCCAATACTCAATATTCATCATAAGGACAATCGATAAGTCACATGGATAGAAAAATGGATTCTAGAAAAAGATGTCACAACAACAAGGAAACATTATGAAATAGGAAGAATAACCATATAAAGAGGAATATCTATACGCTATTGTTGTCATGCTAAATGTATCGTGTTTACAGGTTTAAAATTTTGGTCATAATAACCAAGCCCCCACTTGAAAACCTCCTCCTCGGTCATTGTAAACCCTTCTTTCAACCAACCTATCAATTGTGTCATCCTCATTCTGGCTGAGAAGAACATGCTAACATGGTTTTCAAGTGTATTTCATGTGTAAGGAAGTATATTTAGTTTGACTCATGAAGTTGTTGAGATCCAAGGTGGAGTAGTTGTTCTTGGAGGCATAAAAAGGGATATTTTAGCCATTTTGCAACAAAGGATACCCTCTAGAGGATGATTGCAATGTATCAACCCATCCATGGGTTGTGTAGAGGATTATTTAAGATATCTAAGGTAGTTTTGAAGAATTTTTGGGGTCATATGGCATTGGGATCCATTCAAGAAAAACCAAGTCATTTTAGGTACATGGAAAGCATGCTTCAATGAAGAAATTGACTTTGTTATGAAGCTTTTGAGAATTCTAGGAGGAGTTTGAAGCTAAAAATAATCAATGGAAATATATTAGATTCCACTACATGGTGTCTATATTAGTTTTTATATGTAGGGCCCACTATTCTCCATCATAGTTGGGGTTGTTGTCTCTGCTCCTTTGTGCTAAAAGGGTGACTATGCCTGAAAATAAAATTTTAAGCATAATAACATCTTTAAAATGGTTAAAATGAACTTAGAATGTATTTCGGAGTCAAAATCATATAAGTTTTGGCCTCCAAACTACAATATTTCTCCTGGGGTGGAAAAAGCAATCTCCATGTTCTATTCTCGCGTTTGTAGCATGTGATTCAAAAAATATGTATATTTTATTAAAATCTGAATGTAAAGATTGCTACTAATGATATATAATAAAATACAAGTGCTAAGAAATTTCCATTAATGAACTTATGAAATAAAATGAGAGAGTTAGGGAACTTATCTCAATTTTGCTTATCCCAAAGTATGTATGAGCTAAAAGAATTGACGAAACATAGACTTAGGGTATCACATCCATGCTCAAAAAATGCAAAAGTGTCAGAGTGCCTAGACTAGAGCACCTATGGAAATTCGAGGGGTTCATGAGGCCCCGTAGAACTATTTTGAAGCTCTAAAATTCGGTTTCACTACATAAGATGTTTGTTATCCTTCACTTCTTGTCGCTAGTATGTCACACCAAGTTCACATATGTCACTTGTAACTTGTAATGAAGAAATGACCTGCAAAACCCCAAACGCATCAAATCCCAAAAATAAAATAATAAAAATGAGGGGTCAAACTTTACTTTTACTATCATCGTGTAGTGAACTTACGACTGAGCATTGCACTACATCTTAGACCCAATGTAGTTACTCGTGTTGTGTATGTGCGCGCGTGCGTGTGCGTGTGTGTGTGGAATTGTTCCCTAGGTGGCTCTTGTGTGTGTCACACTTGATAATGAGCAAGTAGCTAGATGTAAAAATGTAAATAGATGTGTGCATGAAAGAATGAAATTCCCCTCTATGCATGTATGCAGAAGCATCAATCCCTTTGTCCTTGTGTGTAGATGTTATATGGATGCTTGAATGCTCTTGATAATGGCCTTTGAATGTAACCTTAGGTTGTGATAATTAATGCTTAATGATGGGTCATTTATTATGATCACATAACTTTATATTTATATGATTCCCTTTCTTGAATTTTGTAATTAACCCCAAAAATGACAACTACCAAAAAGATAAGATGCCCAAATGGCTAGAAAGGACCCAAAATATGTGGACAAAGTACAAAGAGGTCAAGGTCACCTAAAGTGGATGGGAACGCCCGACACCGGTGTCTTGATTGGGTGTTAGTGTCCAAGATGAAAAATGTCAAAGTATGAAAAGATATACTAGGCTAGAAAAAGTGTAAGATCAATAGAAGAAATAGAAGGCAAGAAAAGATGGCCAAAGATAGGGATCAATTAGTACTTTTCTCACTTAGGAATCATACGAATAGTAGTATGTGATCATGACTAGATATATACCCAAAGTGTGTGATTTAGTGTCTACATCTGCCCCCACTTTATGTTGTTGAGGATTTCTTGATAACATAAGGTAGATAAGAGATGTGTACTTGATAACCATGTATATCAATGGCAAAAGTGTGTTGAGAGATAAGGAAAAATGTGGAATGATAAAAAATGTGAAGCGTGGAAGCTAGAGAAGAGGAAGTGAAAAGTGATGATGATGACCCTAGGGTGAGAGTGTATGTGTAGATGTCATGATTGTGTCTATTGTTGATGTTTTGATTTTGATTGATGTGTGAATGATGTTGTTGATGTGATGTGACTACCGCTTCCCATAAGGATGGACTTACAAAAGAGAAGAATGATCAAGTAGTCAAATACGCGAGTATATGATCAAAACGAGTAAAAAGTATGTAAAGAAATATGTAAAAATGTAAAAAGGAACATGTGCACTTGATCCATGATGAGAAAAAAGTGTAAAAATATCTTGTAGATGATGTAGAAGAACACATTTTTGGGTGATCTCACGCCAATTACGTTGAATGCAAGTTTTTAGGCGATCTCATGTTAAGAAAGAAATAACTATAGGGAGAAAATTCTGGTGTCATCCTCCAACCTTTAACTACTTCCTAAAGTATGAACACCAATACAAATGGTGTGTAAAAATCTGATTTGTTTTCAAATAGTTTCAATCCAACACAAAAGTATAAAATGTTATGTAGTGCATACATATTATTGAGATCTTTGAAGGAATTTTGTCCTATATACATCATTGTGTGAATTGTTGTAGATTGTGTTGAATTGAAAAATGTTGTGTAACTACCCCCTAGTCATAGGCATCCAAAAGGGTCGGTGGTACCTAGGACATACTATCTAGGTTTGGGCATTGGTGATTGTCTTTGTGGTAAGAACCCAAGTTAGGATCTCGGGTTGTTGTGGACTGATGAATTTTTTATGTCTTTGGTACTAAACTGTGTTGTGTGATGAATGTGAACTATTGTATGGGGTGACTAATTCACCCAATTGATGCCCCTCCTCATTTTGGAGTGCATCCGACCTTGTTGAGGAGTATGCGGCCTAAAGGAGGACCAACTTTTGTGTTGAAACTAGGCCCTATAGGGGTGTGCTTGGTAGAAACCAAGGCACATGCAAACAAAGTGGCTAAGAAAATTTTTTTGGTACAAGCAAGATAAAAAAACATGTAGAAAAGGATGTGTAAGATAATCACACAAGAAGACAATGTAAACACACAAGAAGATAAAGTGGGTTTCAAACGCGAGAGGCATCACTCACAATGTCGCAAGACAATCAAGGCCATAGTGGCCTCAAGCATATAGACGGTCGGAGAACAAGTAAGACATAGGTAAAATCCATGTTACAAAATGGCATACAACGACAGCGAGAAAGCGAACAAATAATAATAACGAATAACCATGGAAGCAAGTAGACCTGCAAGACAAAATGTTGCACATGAAGCACCCGTTAGCATGTTAGAAAGATAAAAAGTATGTCAAAGCATGTATAATCCGATACAATAGTGTGTTATGAAAAATGAAACAATAGCACATTTAGTGTACAAAAGTGGATGCCCCCAAGAGTCATTTTGGGAATAGTAAGAGGTGCGGCACCAAGCATCCATGTTGCATGTGTGGATCTATAGAATCTGTGATTAGAACTAGAAAGAAAGTGAACATGTGTGTGTGTCTATACGAAAAATATAATGACATACAATGTATCTAGCTAACATAGTAAGCAAGATGTATCATGTGAGTATAGGTAAAAAAAGAGTAAATTCATCCAAGATATTTAGTATGTTGTGGAGTGTAGATGGAATGGAATGCGAGTGAATGTGATGGGATCCTCATCACCCCCAAGTGAGTGTGAATGTGTATCCATGTGATGAGGTTCATTTATACATGGACCCTTACCAGTCAAGAATGAACTATAGAACAAGAGTGCATCATCGGAAAATGGTTTGATAGTGCACTAGAAAGATGTGATCGATAAAGCATAGAGTGTAAAGAGTGCATGGGTGAGTGAATGCATGATTATGGTGAGGTACATTTCATATGTAGACCCTCAAAATTGAGTATGGACCATGGAACTCAAGTGCGTCATAGGGTAATGATGACATCATGTAGAAGTAGATGCTAGAAAGATATGTCATGAATGCGTAGAGTAGATGTTACGTAGAAAGAGATGAATGTGTGAAATGTGAAGTGTGTAGTGTGTAATGTGTAGTATGTAATGTGTAGTGTAGTGTGTGAGGTTCATGTGTATAGGATTCTCTCAATAGTCAAGCGTGAATCGTAGCATACGAGAGCATCATCGGGTAGTGGTTTGATAGTGCACTAGAAAGATGTGATCGATAAAGCATAGAGTGTAAAGAGCATGTGAGTGAGTGAATGCATGAGTGTGGTGAGGTCCATTTGAGATGTAGACCCTCAATAATTGAGTATGGACCATGGAACTAGAGTGTGTCATAGGGTAATGATCACATCATGTAGAAGTAGATGCCAGAAAGATATGTCATGAATGCGTAGAGTAGATGTTACGTAGAAAGAGATGAATGCATGAAATGTGAAGTGTGTAGTGTGTAATGTGTAGTATGTAATGTGTAGTGTAGTGTGTGAGGTTCATGTGTATAGGATTCTCTCAATAGTCAACCGTGAATCGTAGCATGTGAGTGCATCATCGGGTAATGGTTTGATAGTGCACTAGAAAGATGGGATCGATAAAGCATAGAGTGTAAAGAGCGCGTGAGTGAGTGAATGCGTGAGTGTGGTGAGGTCCATTTGAGATGTAGACCCTCAACAATCGAGTATGGACCATGGAACTAGAGTGTGTCATAGGGTAATGATCGTAGTGTGTAAAAGTAGATGTCGAAATATATGCCATGAATGCATAGAGTAGATGCGACATAGAAAGAGATGAATGTGTAAAATGTGAAGTGTGTAGTGTGTATTATGTAGCATGTAATGTGTAGTATAGTGTGTAGTGTGTGGTGTGTAGTGTGTTAAGTTCGTGTGTATAGGATTCCCTCAACAGTCAAGTGTGAATCATAGCATGAGAGTGTGTCATCAAGTAATGGTTTGATAGTGCACTTGAAAGATGTGATTGATAAAGCGTAGAGTGTAAAGACCACGTGAGTGAGTGTGGTGAAATCCATTTGAGATGTATACCCTCAATAATCGATTATCGACCATGGAACTAAAGTGGTTCATAGGGTAATGATGATAGCGTGTAGAAGTAGATGTCATAAAGACATGTAATGAATGCGTAGAGTAGATGTTGTGTAGAAAACGATGAATCCGTGAAATGTAAAGTGTGTATTTTGTAATGTGTAATATGTAATGTGTAGTGTAGTGTTTAGTGTAGTGTGTATTGTATGAGGTTCATGTGTATAGGATGCCCTCAACGGTGAAGTGTGAATCATAGCATGAGAGTAAGTCATCGGGTAGTAAGGTGAGAAGAATCACCTACTAGAGATTAAGCGGCCTTGCAGATGGTGGAAGCATATGAAGTGGAAGCAACATGAGTGTATGAGCCAAATTGAATGCCTAATGAGATGGTGCCAATGATGGGAGATGCAATGGTGGGAAGCACAAATGTTGACGGCTTAAGAAGCCAATGTGAAGTAGGAGCATTGTGTCACGAGATGAGATGGTGCAATGGTGGATGAGAGAGATGGATATTATGAATGAAGAATGACCTTAGTGGAAGAAAAATACCTTATAAGTATGAGAAGGTGACCAGGAACTAGAGAAATACCACGGTTGTGTGGAATTGGAGAAATGGACAGCTCATGGGAGTGATAGTCAAATAAAATGACACCCTTTTCTTCTAATTATTGTAATTTTCATGAAGGGCGTAATAATCATTATCACGATGACCATTTATGTGATGTGTTATCTTGCAAATGTGCAACAAGGAAATTGACAATTTCCAAGCATGACAACGATTATACCCTTGTACCAAAATTTTCACATTTTATCATTCCGAGGCACCTCAGTCTACCTAGTTAGTCCAGTAACCTCCCAATTGGTGTTAATTAATTCCCTAGGTGATTTAGGAAATTCAAATCAACCCCTAGGTAATTTTAGGAGTTCATTAAAAATTGCAAGCTTCAAGAAGTTGTGGGAAGGGCTATCACTGGCCTTCCTAGGACTAGAGCAACCCCATGGAGTGGAATAGAAAAATCCAAACCAGACACAGAGGTGATTCAAAGGCCTTGGGACATCATGGAAGTGATTTAGGAAGATTCAGGAAAGATTTAGAGAGTTTGGGGTAGTTTCACAAAAATTGGGGTCCACAGACCTAGGTAGTGCACAAGCTAAAACAACCAAGTGAGCTTTGAAGGTTATTCCGAGAGGTTCGAATGGAGTGAAGAGAAAAAAACATTACCATAAAGTTAATTCCAAGCCCTAAAATATGATGAAATTATTTTTCTCTCAACACCTTGGCCTTGATGGGTTTGAAAGTAGTTTTTCTCATGCACAAGTGGAGCACCGAGATCAAAAATCAGATTTTTCAGGGATCAAATGGAATAATCAAGACATGAGATCCCCATAATTAGATTAAGAAGGATATTAAAAGTCAAGATCATATAACCTTTCATCAAAAACGTCCATCAGGAGCTCAATTTATTGCCATTTCAAGTTGCCCTCTTAGAGTGAATTTGGGAGTTAGTCAAATTTTAGGAGGACATGTGTAAGCTCCAAGAGCCTAGTAGGATTTTTTTACGTCCCTAAAGGCAAGGGAAATCACACATGTAAAAATTTTCCTAGCCCTCATAAGACCTTTGGACCCTCATACGGTCTCTAGGATCGCCATCTCAACTCCTAAGTGTTTGTCGAGCTCAAAGCCTCAAGTGTCAGATCATTGCCACGTGTCATCATCATGGAGTGCCATGGAATTTTATGTCCCTCATGTCCCTTTGAGGTCAAGGAAATTAAACATGGAAAAATTCACCCATCCCCTAAGGAGACTTCTGGTCACCCATATGACCAATTTCCAGCCTCTCAATGCTTTACTGACTAATTTTTAGTCTTCACTCCTATCATTGGATCTCGGCCACGTGTCGTCACATTTCTTGCCATGGAATTTGATGTCCCTCACATACCTTTGAGGTGAGGGACATCAGGGACATGAAAATTCACCTCATCCCTTCTCATATTTATTTCAAAATTTAAAAATCCCCACCTGTTTCCCACTTCTAACTTCTAACATTCCCGTGCACAGCCATATCTGCAAACTCCTCTGCAAATTCCTACCACCACTCTACCATTGCCAAAGATCAAACCAGCTCCACCAAAGTGAATAAATCCTCTTTCTCATGGTGATATGTAGGTCCCAAAAGAATATTTCATCGAGCTAAGGAGAAGAAACAAAGAACAAAGAAGAAGAATAGTAGAAATCCCCATTGTTGTGAAATTGAAATTTGAAGAAATATTGCAAACAGATGCACGGATTGATAAACCATTTTTATGTTCTTTCCTCTATCTAATACCATTAGAACCATACCTTCAAACCTCCTCTCATGTCATAAAAATTTCACAACAAAGAAATCTTCTTTCTCAGCCCAACGGAGAAAGAAGTTGGATTTCCTGTCAAACCAATAGTTGGATCGAAACAATATTTCACCAAAAGCACAAGAGGAAAAAAACCCATATCAAAAATATAATTTCATCGAAAAAAGGAGAAAACCAGACTTGTAATTTTTGAGGTTCATTAATGGTTGTCGTGTCCAAAAGCACTGTTAGGTCAAAAAATTAAAAGTTTAAAATCTCCTAAACTATTGAGCGGGTAGGTCTAAAATTTTAGAGGGGCGATATTGGGGAAAAAACCATATCAAAAACTTTTTTCCACATCAATGTGACCTCTAGAAGTATCCTTTCTAAAAATATTAGGTCCTCTGCATAGGGGACTACTATTTTGGGAAAGTCATCAACAAAAGAACTTGCGAAGGAGACAAAGACATTGAAGATGTCTTTGCTGAGCTTAAAATTAACTGAATGAATGAGAATTTTGGTCCAATTTTAGAACTTACTAGAAATATCAAGTGGTCCCATGAGCACCTAGCAAAAATAGAAAGTTGATCCAAAATGTGAGAGGAACACAGGGAGAAGAGGAAATCAAATTCTCTTTCATACTTACTAAAAATAGTAAGTTTCTCTTCTAAGGAAAACATGAAGCAGAAGTGGATGGGACAGAAACTGGCACAACCCTTCACCTGCGAGTATGAGATAGAAGACAGTGATGTCTTGTACATGGACCTGAATGACCTTAGAACTTGCATGGCAGCCAAAGACCGAAAGAAGATTGAAGATCAGATATTCACAAGTGGCTTGTTTGCTCGTCGTAGGACACCCAATGTCTATGTAAAGTCTTGAGTTGGTCCTAGCCTACTCTCACCACTATGATCCTGAAACACGAACCATCCAAGATGACAATGGAACAAAAATGGTGTTCATTATCCCTAGAACCATCTCACTTTCTCTGTAGATACCTACATCACCCAACATGGTCGTCATCTCAAAGGACAGAGCCTTGCATGATTGGGAAACGATGGATGCCTACATGTAAGGGGTTACACTTGGTTCATGGTTAAAGACAGGAGAAATCCCTCAAGGATGCCCAAGAACCTTCCAAGGTGTGATTTTCAAGAAGGATATTCAGATTCCATCACTCTCCTCAAACAGAAAGTTATGGCGAAGCAAGCACAAGAGACTTCCAAGACCTGGATGGGACTTTTCATCTTGATATTGATAGAAGGAAAAAGATAATTAAATGGGGTAGATCATTGACGATAATCTCCATCTGTAACTATTCCAGTACCCATGACAAAGAATATCCACAAGATTTCTTACTTGGTCTATCTCCTCACTAGCTCAAGATATTTCAAAGGATTGTCCTCATGCGTAAATATCACCGCCAAGGTACACTGCATTTGAGAAGCTTCCACAATCGGTAATGGAGAAAATCCATAGAAATTTGGCAATGTATATGGTCCGAAGCTTAGAAGGGGGTCCGGAAGATAGGATGTCACCATAAACAACATCCTTGATTAAGAAATATGGATCTTATTTCATCCAATTCTCAACCTTCTCCTACTTGCGAGTTATTGGCTTCGACTAAGCCCGCTAAGGCTGCCCAAGTACCTTAGTGACCAAATTGTATTGTTCAAGATCTGTAGATAGATCATTCAAGTGAATAACAGGCTTAGGAGCAGGAGGAAGAATTTGATTTCATTTCCTATCTCTCTCAAGGTATTCATGTGAAAGAGCTCCAATGACTCATTTGAATTTGCATTCTTATATTTCCAAGCCTAATTTTGACATATGAGAAGATCCCGACTCTTTCTACATCCCATAATTGTAACATGAGCCACAATTTGAGGACTACTGGGCCAATTGTGCTAATGAATTTGAAGTGCATGAAAAGGACCATATGAGGATGACAATTAATGAGATGAAGAAATTCAAGTTCTCTTGGTATGATGATATTTTCCACGATAATGGGATAGAGATGTATGATCCCGAGTACACATGACGTAGTAAAGATGTACCACTTGCCTCCGAGCTTAACTAGTATGTTCGTGAATCGGGGATATAAAGGAGTGGATTGAGAAAGTGGTAAGGAGAATGAGAAATTGGTTTCAAGAAGAGAACCATGATCATCTAGTCACGAGGAATTCCTCCAAGTCAGAAGCAAGCCTCCCATCAATCATCTTCAAAAGTCATAGAGGTGACTTCCAATTCTAAACACTTTAGAGTAAGTTCAAAAAGGAAGGTCATAGAGTTGGAAGATTCTCTTCATGGCAGACACCAAATAAATTAAGGGTAGAATAAGACCCATTCACGTCACTACGAGAGGATGACTTGATTGTAGAAATGTAGGAAGAAAATATAGTGGTAGAAACACAAGTGGATGAAGAACACATGGTTCAAGACCTAGTCTTTGAGTCACCACAGGAGGTCTCACCTCTTGTTGACACCCATACCTCTCTCATTCAATATTTTCCTCCTCCTCCAGAATAGGGAATGGTTGGTGCACCTATCATCGAGCCCGAATCCGATGAGATGTTTCCCTGGATGTAGGAAATGATTGTCTCGACACTGCTATGTAACAAGTGGTAGCCCCTGATCTATCAATGATTTTCTCATTAGCTAAAGAAAAAGATCAAGAAATCTCACACATACAGCCTCATGGTTCTACAGTGGGGAAATGGGTAATCAATACATTGAAGTAGATCAACCGAAGGTAATCAAGCTAGTGGATGAGATGACACTAGACGACTATGAGACAAGCATGATCCAATTGGGTCTGGAAACTCATGAAGGGTATTTGCACATGTATCAACAATATTCCACTCACATGGTGGCGAGGAATAAAGAGTATAAGAATAAGATTGATGAACTAAAGGAACATGTACAAACTCGTCATTCTATGTGCAACATCTAGTTGATCTCAATGCCATGAAAATCCCCATGGAGGAAGTTGCACCCATCAGTAGCTTCAATCTAGAGTCCATCAGGAGGACGCATGAGTTCACAATGTAGGGGCAAGTGAATAATGAATGGATCAAATCAATTTCTGAAAAAGGGAAGTTAGTGCTCCAAGAATCGGTCAAACTCTTCGCTTACATGTGTGTGACAACAAATAGGACATGAGCACTCAAGGAGGACTTGGAGAAAGAAAGGGACTATTGGGAACCTTTGGGTCTAGTAGTAGATGAAATGAGAAACACTTTATTAGGAGTTGATCCATAGGAATATTCTTGAAACTCCTTCAGAAGACTTGTCATGTGTATGGGAGAGGGCCTTGGAAATCAGGTTTGAGGAAATCAATTGGGCCATCACAGAGCTAGAGGAAAAAGAGGAACAAGCATACAAATTGTAGGATAGTGTAAATCAAAATAGTACAAAAATATGAAGTACCTTGAATGGGCGAGGACACAATTGCTGATGAGTTGATTGGTCCATTTGAAGAATATGTCAAGAAAGAGGTAGGCAATCCATTTTCCTTCACTAAGGGTACCCTCAACTTCCTCTCAGAGATTTGGGCCTCTATTGCACTTATCGTAGAGAAACATTCATCATGGTTCGGGAAGTGTAAAGATATCAACAATGTGGCTAATGGATGGAAAGATACCTTGAGTTGTGTTTACATTCCTCATGCCAACAAAGTGGAACTTGCAGAAGCTCATTTCAGTAAGGATCTTAGAGGGATAGAGGCCTTCTCAGAGCATGAGGTGGAAACTAGTCAAGGAGTAAGATCAAATCCACTGCAACGGCTCATTCTTCTACATAATTCTTCCTCTTTCTCTCTTCTTCTTCTTCCTCTTCTTTCTCTCTCTCTCTTCTCTTCTCACCCAACACTCTCTCTCATCAATGTTATATTTTTGCATTGAGGTTTTCACTTTTTAATATAAATTTAAGTGACTTTAGAAACATAATGTAAAATTTAAGTCACCTTGCTTTTATAAAAGGGACTTAAATATTTAAGTGGAATATGAATAGTCTAAAGTTAGATTAAAGTATTTGAAAAGCCACCGGGAAGATGAAGAGTTTCCTTCTCTTCTATAAATTGTAACAAGATCCTCATTTGGACTTCTTCTTAGAAAACTTCTTAGACTTCTTAGATTTTGGAGCTGTTTTTTGTGAATTCATGAGAGAGATATCCTTGTGAAGAGAGAAAAGAGATAGCAAATTTCTTCCATTTTCCTACTCTAAAATGTCTTCCCTTTCTATGCTATGTATAATTTACGCTTGAGCTTCAATAAAGGAAGAAGGAATATTATCCTTTTTGACTAAGGATTTTAGTGGTACTTTGTGCTCTTTAAATGTTATTTAGTCTTGTTGTTATGCGGATTTGTTTTCCTCTAAATTCAAGTGCATGTAATGAAATTTTTGTGGTTTATGCAAGTCTCTAATTTTCTACTTGCAACATTAGTTCCTCTTTTCTAATTTTCTGCACCTCTTTTGTAGGCGATTTAGCATATCTGCACCTAAATATGACAATAAGTTCAAACAAATATAAAAGAGAAAATTTATGGAATTTGAATAGCTATTTGAGCCTCATGTCTCGCAAACCATGGTTATTCCAAGAAATCCTCCTATTGAAAGACCCGAGTTGTTCTTCCACATTCAAGAGGATATTGCTTGCATTTGAGAGAGGCTATCTGGTATAATAGGTGAAGTGTCAACCACTACTTCATTTTCACAAGAGTTCTTGAACTCGAGGAAGAACGCACTACTAAATTGGAAAGGCGAAGACAAATTCCAGCCTTTATGAAAGAAGAGCATAGATTTCCAAGTTGGCGAGATAGAAGATACACAGTACAAAGACAAGGAGGAAAAACTGATCCCACTTTTGAAGAGCTTCAAAGAAGACAAGAGTTTCTCATAATTCAGAGGTCTCCCTTTCATCAAGAAACCAGTCACATTGGGAGCCCGAGTGTTTCCAATCCTTTGGACGTTAAATTTCCATACATCAATGAGAACCTTGAAGATTTCACTGACGTAGAGACTGAAGAAGAAGCTAGAGAAAGAGAAGCAAGAGCTGAAGTAGAAATAAGAGATCAAATTGAAGAAATTGAAAGATCTCAAGTCAAAGTAGACACAAGAGTAGCAACAAAAAGATGCAACCTTAGAGAGGTTAGAAGCTAGAATCTGAAATGGAATGACAGATCGTGATTGTGAAGATCGTAGGCCTAATGTACCATGGGAAGAAACACTAGCCCACTCGCCCTTGCTCAACCACTTCACGAGCTACCAAAAGGCTCAAGAAAAAACTTTCCAAAATTCAAAGGGATAGTTCTCAAATCTCTGAAAAACATGTAGCAGTGTTTATCACCACTTGTGGTGTATTGGACATTAATCACGAAGATGTGTCAGTTTGGCTCTTTGTGGAGTCACTTCAAGAAAAAAACTATTGAATGGTTCTACATACTACCCTTGAGGTCCATCACTTGTTGGGAAGATATAATAAATGCATTCAAATGTAGGTTCAAAACCATAGAATATTGTCTTGGGATCTCTTGGTCTAATTGGTGCAAATGAAGAAGGAAATATCTGAATCAATGAGAGACTTCGTAGCAAGATATGTGCAGAGTCACAAGAAGAATTCCTAAAGATGTGGTGCCTTCTAAAAATAATTTGAAGAGATTCTTCATCAATGCCTTACCTTTAGAAGTAGGTTTCCTCCTCAAAATAACCCAACCACAAACATTTAGGGAAGCTCGGGACTTTGTGATAGAAACCAATGATGATCTAATCATGTCCGGTAAAGTGAAAGGCCCGAATGGAAACAAAAAAGGCTAGAATTCGAGCTCGGTCATCACGGACCCAATGTTCCAAAAATGGAAAATGAATTGATTGACTTGAATAAATAACTTTCCCAGATCATAATGGAACAATCCAAGGAATAAAAATCCTCTTAATAGACCAAGGATTTCTCCACCTCCTCGCTGACTTGCTCTTAAAGAATCACCGAGTCATTGCTTCTGTGACACCGAAGAACAAGAGGAGGAAGTGGAAATTGAATAACATGAAGAAGAAAATGCGGGTGATGATGAAAACTATCTTGAGGTTGAGGAGTTGTGAGGATACACATAATGGCCTAATTGAGTATGTTGATGATGATAAAGAAGCTCCAAGCTTCTCATGTGTAGTTTTCACTCACACACAGTCCGAAAGGTGTTTGTACGTACCCAAAATTGTAAAGGCTTGTCTTTGCCCGCTGAAACAAATGTAACAAGTGCCCCAATGATGATACGAGTCTCCTCGCATGAGGTGTTCGGGATCTGGAAAATCCCTCGAGTATGCGTTAACATCCCGCATGCCTCACTTTGCCCTCGCGCCCTTTGTTTTCCCTTTGTTTTCCTCTTTCTTTGGCTTCTTGACCTTGATGATGAAACCGCCACCTGCAGGCGGCGGTCTGTCTGCGCGTTTTCCGTAACGCTATTTTAAAAGCGCGACCAGCGTGAAATATCACGCTTCACCAGCTTTTCTTTGCCGACTTGAGCATGCATTAATGTTTTTGGTCCCTAGAACAGTGTTTTCCTTTGTTTATTGTTTAAGAGTTCAAATTGGTTTTGGTTTTGAGTGTTGGAATTCCTATAAATGCATAGTTTGTATACATGCAAATAGTCGATTTTGGTCCGAGTTTTGGCCGAGTTTGTGTGAAGAATTTGACACGGAGTTTTGATCACCATTTTCCTTGTTAGAGTCTTCTATTTTTAGTATTTTGGTTAGCTTGCTTAGGATTGATAGCATAGTTTACTTCATATGGTTTAGCATTGCTTACTCATTTGTTGGTAAGCCCACTCCCATCTTGTGCAGCGCTTTGTTGCTCTATCCAATCCGTTTAGAAGCTTGCCTCAATTCCTTTTGCTATAGATTTGTTTTTCTTGTGACTTAGAGTTCTTAGTTCAATTCATTATATACCTGGTTAGCTTTATTCAGCTGTTGGTAAGCCACATATCCAACTTGTGCAAGCAGTGTCTTTATTTTGGAACAAAATAGCTTGGGAAGCCATTAAAGTTGTAGGTTTTGCTCTTCGTATAGGATAGTCACAGGTTCTGGTCGCTTCATGTTGCATGACTCGCAGTAAAATCCCGCTAGGAATCGCATAAGCCAAGCTCTGTACTCTTGCGCTATCCCTCTCCTACTCGCATTCTCGGGTGCATTACAGCCTTGTCCCAAAATCTACTCCTATCGGTGCTAGCATTACACGCTTTTCTGGATCCAAGTGAACACAAAAGAACGAGAAGATCATACTGAGGGGACGAGATCACATACACCATCGGATTCGCCACTGTTCTGCGGAGTCCAGGTTTTAAATTTCAAAGTTCTAGTCAGATTTATATCAAATAGAGTAGTTAATCACTTTATTTCATTTTCATTCTATTCTCGATATTGCCAGGGAAGCTGTGGGGATTGATAGTTTCTGAGAAACTATGATTCACTCCTCACTTCTGAGGTAGGATCGAGAATCTTGCAGGTAGATTAGACAGGCTATCTTATTTATTTAGGATAATTCTACAAATCGCATGAGCAAATAACCATACTTTCGGTTATCTTATGCATTTTAAATTATTGTTTAGTTATTATTTCTAGATACGCTTAAAATAGCTTGTTTTTCTTAGAATTGTTAGAATATTTCTTAGAGAGATAAAAGTTATATATGTTAGATTTATTTCATGTAGTTAGAATTCATTTCATTACGGTTAGATTACATTTTGTTTCAGTATGACAATCACGGACCTCGGGAACCCGGGAATATATATTTGAACCAATCGTGCCTCAACCAAACCTCGCCACAACGATAGTTGACATAGATCAAAATCTCGGGATACAAGTATTCCGAACAATAAATAGACCTCCAACTGATTAGTTCACAGGTTAAGAGTTAAACATAGAAAGGCGACCAAGCACATGCATTTTGGTCAAGTCACCCAAACTCTGATTACCTTAGAAAATATCCACATGACTGTAGAAGGGCTCGAAAGAGAACAAACATTCGGGTGTGATCCTCTAGTTCCACAAACGACCATTGGAGACACCCAGTAGATATAGATACAAGTTTAAGAATCCAGTTGCGAGAACGCCTTTGTAAGGTATTACGAGAAGATCACAAAACTATTGTTCTAAACGTAGAAGGCGAAAAGGCTTACGATTACTTTGGATACTAGGGATTAGAACTTGATCTCGCGTATGACCATAACAGACCGCAACAACCAAGAATCTATGGTTGTGATCCACCGATCCCACAACCCAACGAATCCACAGTCGTCATCCGACATGCGTAGGCGATAGATTTAAGTTACGTACTTTGGTATTCAGGTCCACTCCACTTCCACCTATCATCATCGAACAACTATCCTTATTAGATATAGTAGCTAACGAAGCTAGGGAATTCTGGACTAGACTAGAAAATCGTCCGTAGAATCAGTTGCATTCATCATCCACTATATGACCTTATCAGGAGATATACACGAAACAATCCCAGGTCATTTTCTACGTATTCCGCAGCCCATAGATCGAATCACGCTAGAGCTCGATATTGATTGGAGCCTTCGAGCGAGTCATCCTTAGTCGATCGATCTATCACACCGATTGAGTTAGAAGGGCCTTCTTTCCTTAGATTCACAAATTCCACTAGTGCGTGTAGAAGACATTATTTAGACCATACTAACTAGTTTTCCCGCATATTCTCCCCCACCTGGTCATTTGTCTGCAGCGACCTCGAGAGGTCGGGTACGCTGAAAGAGTTACTTGTTGATTCTCACACTCGCATGTCACTTTTCTCTGACGGCGTACAAAATTGGTGAACCTAACGTGAAGCAAACAATTGTTTCACCTTCTCTTTGAGAAGTTTCATCTTCTCTTTTCACCTTCGCTCTTTCCCATTATTCTCGGGTATTCATATACCCCGAATATGTCGGGATTTGATGCATACGGCCCCTCACGGGTCTTGAGGCATACTATGCCCAACGGGAGAATAGGGAATCATCACCTCGCTCTCGGTATGGGGCGACAACTATTCAACTAATCAGTGTTGTCAACTCAAACCCCAAGAATCGAGATATAGTTCGTCTTTTCAAACCGAGGAGTTAGATCAACCCCTTCGAACCCAACAAACAGAGCCTTCTGAGTTCAAACAATATGACGTTTACTGAGAATCTGGTTCATCTCCTCAAATGTTACTCGTCAGACCACATATTAGTAGACAATCGGATCCATACCGGTCTTAGATGATGGACAATCAATACTTTATCCTAGGAGTGAACAACGCTCCTGGGTATGTACCCACCTATAGGAGGTTTACAAGTACAAACCGAGACCCTTTTCAAGAAAATACCTCTACGGAAATGTTCTTGGAGAAACTTGGCAAGATAGCAATCAGGTTCATGACAGCTATCACATGCCTATACAACACCGGGGTATACGACAAACGGCCGCTCAGTAAAGTACCATGACTTCACCAAATGAAGTCATTTCAATGTTAGTAGAAAGAGTAAGAGGGTTAGAACTTGCTCAAGCAAATCAAAATTCTCCGTTCATGCAAACGGGAGTTCGAATCCTCCATACCACTCTGGCCAAGTAGATCTCCTCACGGGAGTAGGCACGTTAGGCATGCCTCCTCAATTTCCTCAACAAATGCCAACAAGGCCCACCATCTCTAACACTATTCCTCCAGTCTAGTGTCAAACAATCCATTCCTTGACAATACCCCTTCCTATTTAAACATGTACTCTAAATCCCCACAAGGAGATATGTTCTCCTCTCCCGGCATGTTTGCTGTGCGAGGGACCTCCCTATGCCCTGCTAACGCATATGCTGCACCTTATCAACAACCTATCCCACCATCGCTCCCTCGTCACCAACCACCATCAATGGTCGAAAGCTATGCGAGTAAGGGACGTATTCGAGATATCTAAAGGAACCCTTAGATTTCACCATCTGAAGCGTCATGCTTCCAAGACCTCTCCCTGATTTGCCCAAGTTCAGGGTGAAGGAGATCCAAACGCGCACATCAAAGCTTACGCTACTGACCATATGAGAATTACTCCCTTGGGATGGGGTTGTTAACTAAAATATTTCCCAAAACCTTGGAAGGCATCGCTCTCGGTGCAATTGGTATTATAGAATACAGGCTTCCATACATTC